>JAQFZY010002215.1:0-12452 GCA_034696285.1 Hypogastrura burkilli
TAATTATTGTAACTTTGATTTATGTATGTAGTAGTATATGTATATTGAAACGGAGTGGTCTGTTTGGGAAGTCCAATTCAATAAATGACTTCGTAAATCGATTATTTTCCTACTTGCTAAAGTCGGGTTCTACACCAGAATTGCATACTCTTTCGAATCCCGGAACTAATTATACAATCAGATCCGTGAAAGTTACTTAAAATTAAAATATATGCAAAATAAGAGTCAATTTTCAAGTAATTGCGACGCATCCCATTGTAAAAAAAAAAATTGAACATGAGATTCTACTTTGAGAGCCAACCTGTTTCAAGAAGTGAATTAATTGGATTTAAATATGGAATTTTGTGCTGATTAAATTTAGCCTCCCAGTCAGCATGCATGGCTGCCCAATTTCCTAAGCAATCTGCTACATAGATTCCAAACGGTGGATCATTGGAATTCTCTTCCCTTAGGAGCATAATCATTGAACATGCATATTTAATTTTGGAAAAAGGGAGCTTTGATGCCGATGTTCAACAGATCCGATCCCCTCTGCCTTCTGAAGGAGCTATAATAATGAAAAGTGCATCTTGACTCACCTGAGCCGTGACTGTGACCAAGCGTCTTCCTTTATTTTCTATTTTTAGCCCCGGTCTGTCTCCTTGTGGAGCCCCAACCCTTCTTGGAAGCCCATCTACGAGACCAATATTTGCAATGTTTAATTAAGAAGGGCCTGCCAAAGTCCTAACACTACATAATGGGCGGAAAGTGGGTTTATTGCCTCCTGGCTTTTATTAAGTAGGAGGAGACAATTATAAATTATAATTCTGGGACCCAGATCTGGGCCCAGGGACCGGCAGAATTACCAAGGATCCCCTGAATTATTCATCCAGTCCTGAAGGATGAATAGTTGGAGTCGAGATTTATTTTATGCCTATTTTTATTGGTTTGGCATTATTAGAATAACAATGGGAATGGGAGGCAGGCCTTTTTTCTCTACACTACAAGCTTGCATATTTATATGCATTCTAGTATATTTCGTACTGCGCACATGTGTCAGGGCAGTGCAGAGCGTACTGGAGTTAGCACCTGTAACCTGTACCTCTGTATATGTTGTAGGTTGGTTAGGAAATTCTACATTAAGAAGGAGCATATTTACAGAGGGCATCCCGAGTTATTTTGAACACTTTGTTTATTAATGATCTTATCTAGTGTTTGCGCAAATTTTATATATATATTGTAATTTCTACGTGCATCTCATTGCAAAATAAATTGGACCATTGGAAATATCATACAATTTGGATTTAGCATGAAATAAACCAATGGACTTCAATATGCAATTTTTGCATTGATTGAATCCTATTTCCTGAACAATCCCCAACATGTCAACCCGAGCTTCCATGGTCCCAAATGCCCTGGTTTTGATTACATTGTTATTATTGTTATCATAAGGCTAGGATTAGAGGATTCAGGCCTTTAATTTTAATCTGCTAAGCCTAGCTTCTTGAACACATTGCAATTTCCCATTTGGCTCAAAACTTGTACCAGAAAGTTTATTTAGTTGATTTGTTGATTTACGGCTACGACCATCAACATTTGAGTCGGCTTTATTAAAATACTACGTACTACTTACTGCAAATCCTACCCACAATCTAAATGTTGTTTTTCCGCAGAACTTTTCCTCCTCAATTGTACAATGTAGACACATGCAATAGCGTACAGTAAATGGAATAATAGGCCAGGTAGCGTTATTCCGCCTAAGCCTGAGCCGAAGCCCTAATACAGGTTTTCCCTCAAATAATAATGAAATCAAGAGTTTATGCCCAACTGGACTTAGAATGACGGATGATGTAAACTATGGCTTAAACTGCGGAGTACGGAGCCGGGGCTTAATTTAAATAATTGAGTTGGTTTAAAGTCCCAGCAGGACGCAAGGGATTTTATGGGATTATTTTTTCCGAAACGGATCCAGTTTAAAAAAGGTTGAACTCAGCAGGAATTAAGAATGCTACAGCTACAGCGGCTCCTTCCGTGTACTCCTCCAATTCCTATTGACAAGTTCCGAAGCTCACATGCGGGCTTCATGTTGGAGAAAGATCTCGAGATCTGAATTGGCACATAGGAATGTCCGCTGACATAGGGTAGGCCATTATAAGCCGGAAAAAATAATTTAAAATTTACAAAAAAAACTCGAGTAAAAAAAAATACTTGTAGAAATCTATAGAATTATTTTCGTCATGCTTATGCGCATTTATACGAGTACGAAGACTACTGAAAATAATCTGTATAGTGAATGAACATGTCATAATATAATAAAAAGTAATAACTAATGAAAATTCAATTAAAATACGATTTTAGACAGTAAATATTGTAAAAAATATATTAGGCTGCCATTTAAACTATCACCAAGTAATTCGAAATCTCTCACCAATTTAAACATATTTCCTCACCAATTACCGCAAATTACTCACAAATCTTTTCAAACTTAGTATAAGCAAAATATGATTTATTTTAGAATAATTAGCGGAATTAAAACGTCAAATTTCGAAATATTTCAAGACTCGGGTGAGGAAATCAGATTGAATTGGTGAGAGATTTCGAATTACTTGGTGATGATTGATGATGATACAACGGTGGTGTAGGAATCAATAATTAATTTTAACTACTACTAGATAAAACTTTTTTTAAAAAAAATAATAATAAATGAGTATAAACATTGCTAAACCAATTTCGCAGATTTCTACATTTTTCCTGGAAACCTTTTTTTTTTCGGCTGGAAAAAATCAAGTCTAACCCAATGTGTGCCATTTAAAATTTAAAGTTTAAAGTCGCAATTTTCGACCTTTGAAAGTTTTGAAAGCTACAGGCTGTCCTCAGCTCCCACCCTGCCCATTATACTAATGTATCGTGTAACGTGTGAAGCTCCGATGCTCTCCTCCATGTAAGAATTTGACCTTATCATGCCGGCTAGATCTTCCCTGTTCAAATAACCAGAATCCTGGCTTCTCTTGATTGATAGGCTAAAAAACCTTTAGTGGACACGGACACGGCGAGTTTGCGGGGCTATTGCCGGCTCCCACAATAATTTACGAGCCCTGAGTGAGGAGCCGGGGAAAATTATTGTTTTTCTAACCGACCTTGTCAGGCGATCTTTGGGAAGATAGGCTTGATGAGGGCTCTGTCCTCACCTGTTCCGGACAGTAGTAGACAGTTCTGAGGCCTTCCATTCAGGTTTCTGCGGAAAGGAATTTACATAACAATACAGTTTACTATAAACAGAGGATTTTCGAAGGCCCAGCTTTTATGATAATAGGACAAGGGTTTCGGGGCATTTTACAAGGATTTTTGAGGAGAGTGTCAAGTGTCAAAGACAAAGGTTTCCTGCCCAGGTCCTGATGGCATTTAGTTGAGCTCTATTTAAATTCCACATTTAAGAGTACAGGATGGCCTGGGCTCCATTTTATTGGGCTTCTAAACTTGTTATGCTTTGGCGCAGGGTTTCGAGTTTTATCTTTTATCCCATGATATTTATCAACCTAATATAAAATTGATATTTATCACCCAGATAAAAACGGATATTTATAATTTAGCCTCCGAAGGACTAGGAGCTAAAAATGATCAAAAATATTTATTGTCACCTGTAATGGGACGCTGTCAAGTATTGTTTGGGTCATGAACGAGGGACAGCTTATAGCTGTAACTGTAAACAGTATATGCTAAACATTTCTACGGTTTACGAATCACTGTTTAAGCTTAAGTGTCTGTTGCTGAATTTGAATTCGGCGCATTTAAGTAGTTTATAACCGTTTTTTATCATTTTATATCACAACATGATATTTATCGATAGAAAATCGGAAGGCTGGCTCTGGGAAGACTTATCCTGATCTCTGATTAAAAATCATGATCACGAACCGTCTCCATTTCCAGCCAGCCCTCCTAATTGTATACATTCCACTGCATAGGAAACTACTCTGATTTCATTTTTGTGGTTGGACTGGTTTAAGCATATGGGAGGCCTTTAAGCCGAAGATGAAGTGTGAGTCTTTGGATTTCCGTATAAGTAGTAGCAAATGGCTCGAAAATAGTTTAGAGAAAGTCTTTTGGTTCGGCACGTGTGAGCCCCGGCTCTGTAATTATATTCATGAGAGGCCCAATGAATTTATAAATGAAGGTCCACGCTGAGAATAGGAGCCAGGCAGGCATAAGGAAATACATGATCTGCCTCATCTGCATTGATCCGCATAAATATGAGCCATGCTTATTTATCCCAACTCTGTATTTTGAAAACTATTTAGTCTTGGTCATACAAATTGAGCTCTTGAACTTCAAATGTAATGGTTTAGGTAGGAATATTTTTTAAAGGTATATGGAAGCAAGTGTTTTACAGTAAGGCTTCTATTCAATACTTACTGCCAAAACATAGATTTTAGTCCAGAATTGACTAAAACTAAACAGAGTAAGTAGTTTTAGCCAGCACCTAAGTGGGGTCATTCGTGGACCTTTTTTGGTCCTAAATCGGTTTTTTTTTTGGGTAGCAATCTGTGTCTTAACTAATTAGTTGGATATTTGTGGTTGTAGCCGGGATTAGTTATTGAGAACTTTTGGTTGAATTTGGATGAGTTGAATATGTATGCCAAGCATTTCAGTTTTTTGGTAAGGTACAGTGCTACCTACTTGTAGTGTGAAAAAACAACAATAAGAAATTAAGTTACGACCTTTGACCTGCACGTTAAATTGAGTCAAGGCACGCAAGGAAGACTCAGAAGGTGCCTGCCCTTTGAGATATGAGAGAATCTCGTAAGTTCGAATATGAATACAATGTCGGTCCGTTTTCGTTGTATTCACTACTGCCAAAAAAGGATAGCTTTGTGTTTTTTAGTCTAGTAGTTTGTAATTTTTGGGAAGCCTAAGGTATATAAGTCACTCTACAAAGAAAGCATTGTTGGAACCCAGATTTGAAGCCCCAACTCCCTAACTCCTATTTTTTTTTTTTAATGTTTTAACTTGTCTTAGACCTACATATGTGGGATTGCACATCTGTACAATAACGATCCCTCTCCTCCCTACAAATGTAAAGCCCGGGCTGACGGATTGGGAGTGACAGGGTGTTTATGGGAAGCCGTATAGGCCCGTCCCTGTAGTGCCAAGCCCTCAGTCCCGACTGTTTAGGCTCATGAATCATTCGGGAGCTGGGCTTAATGCTAGTGCACGGCTCTCGATCTCTGTTTAGTAAACACTTTTCCTCCTAATCATGGATAGATGGGCCTGGAGAGGTCCTAAGGCTCGGCATTCGTTTAAAACCAATTTACGAGGTCGATATGTCATACTAGAGAATAGGAGCCGGGACCAAGAAGGATCCTTGAGCCGCCGCCTACGAAAACATGCATAGCCTCATGCGTTGAAGCTCACGCAAATTTCTAGGACACTTTTTCTGAAAGGAACCAAAACCAGGGCAAGTAAATATGCCGTCCTCATCTAAATTATGCATCCCACTCTAGTTTAGTATGTATTTTTAGAGCGGGATCCTCCCACGCACCTTGATACGGATTGCTATGACGTGAAGCTCTTTTCTGTAGCTAGAATCCCAGAAATCCGCTATTTGATTTTTTAATACTTGTCAACCGAAGCAAGTTCAGCATTTGAGGGCACTTACCGTAAAAACATTTTTTTTTACTGAAAAAGCTAAGTTAAATAATTAATCTGCATTGGCTAACTTCCGGATGCATTGTGCAATCAATAATTTGTGGGTAGCACTAAGTACAAGCCTTTAAAAACTCGGCAGGAGGCCAAACGTTAGAAAACATTATCCAAGCGTCGACAATGGTTCTCCGTGCCAAAATTCCCATTTTTGGCCAGAATTCAGCACTTTTGGTTCCTGGTCTGGTTTACTGGCTACATACGTCTTCCTGACTCTCCGACACGCTTAACCACTCCAGATTAGAGTCAGGAGCCTAATGGACGCCAACACATGGTCGGCCCAGACACTGAAATTAAATCCCTATTAAAGGATCCGGACATTTTTCCGCCTGACTTATGGCGGAGGCTGTGGGGGCTGTCATTGAGTAGAGCGCGAGCGGCGGGGAAAGCAGGCACATGTACTATGTATTTACTCGTACCTACAACTCTGAATCTAACCCAGAGTCTGGCCGTTTCCCGAAGATTCACCTTTTAAACGGTGCTATTTATAGGCCATCCATCCCTAAAACCCGAGATTGGATCTCTGTACTAGTTACAACTTCTAAATCCTAATGGGAGCAGGACATGTAGGGTAGGCCAACCCGTGGAATCTTGGAACCTTGTACAACTTTTATTGGCCTGCCTGCCTACAGGAGGGTTCGAAGGTTGTTGGCCACCAGCCTCCGCCCCGTCTGGGACGATAAGACTAATACTATTAGGGCCGGGGCCTTGGCTTAAACTTTAAAATTGAGTCCTGAGTCTAATTGGGACTCAGGCTGATGATAGGCCTGATACGGGCATTAGGCCTGGCGAGACTTGTCATTCAGTTGTGTCAGGTTTAGGGCCCATTGAAAAAGAATGGTTGGTGGTGCGTGTTTGGGATTGGATGGCCTATAAATATTATTACTAATTTAAATGTGATTAGTGGGCTGGCCCGCTGCCTCCTTCCGTGTGTGTCAGTGTCAGGCTGAGTCTCTTCCGTAGTACTGCTATGTAGTAGCTTCTGCTGTTGACCTCCTTCGTACGAATAGAACGAGCGAAACGCTGTCGTGATTCTAACTAGTCGGAGTCCGAGTGAAGAAGGAGTACGTCGGACGCAGAAGGTTAAGTTAGTGTGCTTTGCGTCTTTGGCCACCGCACCAATTTTCTAAATGTAAGTCTGGATTTTGGCAGAGGCCGAGTGTGTAGGTGCGTATGTTTGGGTTTTAGTCTGCAAAGTGTTTTGGCGACTATCCTTTGGTTAGGTACAGTTACTTTTGCCATAGTGTAGTTATTTTCGGGGATTTTGGCAAATGTATTTAAAAGCCGCTTCGGAGTCACCGAAATATTAATTGCCAAGCAAAATATACTAAGCGGTCTTTGCTCTTTGGCTAGCATTAATGCTAAGTTATAATATTTACATATTCAAGGTAAAAGTGATGTAAAATTATTCTAATTTTTTTAAAAATTTTTAAAAAAGAATTAAAAACCGTCTCTTTTCGTGGTTCCAGATGGAGGAGATCTGGAAGAGCCGTCGTCAAGTGAGTGACCTCTCCTCGGCCTCTGACTACTCGACCAGCAACGGGAGCAGCTGCAAGGACCGTCCCCGCTCCGTCCGGTGTCCCCCAAAGCCGAAGCCGGGCTGGGTCTCCGGCCTCACCCGGACCCGGCTCACCCAGTCCAAGACGAGCCTGTCGGGGTGCCGGAGCCCGAGCACGGGGACCGCGGGCCGGCCCAGGTCCCAGGCCGGGTCCCGGCCCCCTTCTGCCCCCCAGCCGGGCCCCCCGCTCCCGGCCTCCAACAAGGACCGGCCCCCGCCCCCGCCCTCCCGCTACCTCCGATCCCCGCCCAAGCCGGCCCTCAACGGGCGGGCCTGGCTGGGCAAGTGCAAGGCCGGGCCGGAGGGGGACAAGGGGGCCGGGGCTCGAAGGATCTCCGTACAGCCGGCCCCTCGGCCCCAGCCCGAGCCCCCGTCGGCCCGCCCTCTCAAGCCTGCCCCTGCCCCGACCCGCCCCTGGCTCTCCAAGTCCAAAACGAACCTGTCGGCCACGTCGGGGCCCCCTCAGAGGCCCCCCTCACAAAATGGGGGCCGGGTCCCGCCGCCGCCGGCCAAGAATCCAGTCAAGAGCACCAGCAGTAGCCTATCCAGTATCCCGCCCCATAAGCAGCAGCGGATTGAGGGTACGTCCTTTCGGGGGGGGGGGGGGGCTAATAATATTGTATTGGTTGACCGAGACAGTGTCTGAAGCCGTACCTACCTTCCATTTTTACTGTCTGTAAAAATACATACATTATTATTCAGCCCTTGTCCCAGGCTCTCGTACTTTGTAATTTGCGATTCAGTCCTAAAATGACAATGCTTTACTGTGGATGTTGTGTGATTCCAGTGGGGAGTAGCCGGCCGCCCATCAGCAGCTCTTCGTTCCGGAATCCTACGGCAGCTTCGGTAGCAAAGGTCCAGCCGCCCCCGCACGCAAACAGCAACAAGACCAGTGGTAAGCTAAATCAATTTTAAATTTTGTATGGAAAGTATTCAATTTTCAGTAGCGCTCTATTAAGTTAAGTCTAGTCTAACCTACATAGTACTGGAGAGTGCAGATGCAGAGTACCTACATACATATAATTCAATAATTTCAATGGTACTGCGCTATGTGCCATTCATTAGAATAAATATTTACCAGCATTTAGATGTATGGTATACATGTATTTACAAGCGCCTGGATATACTCGTATTTATTATGTAGATCTTTAATTTATACGGACAAGCTAGGAAATGTTAAATGTTAGAACTTGCGACGCTGTATATGTTGCAGAGGGTTAAAAAATGAGACAGTATACTTGGAAATGAAAGCATTTACCTAGTACTACCTAGAAGTATAAATATTGGAAAAGTATTGGGGCCTCTGCTAATGTTATAGAAATTAAGAATTAGAAGTTTCATGCGGATAAGGAAGAGACGCCGAGATGGAGTGTGAAAGAGCAGGCAGCCTGCTGCATGCAGAAGCAGAGGAGTTTTAAGCTAAACAAGAAACCGTTGTTCCATATGAAAGGGTAATCTGGCCCACAAAAACCACAAGCCCGGCTAGCTCAGTCGGTAGAGCACGAGACTCTTAATCTCGGGGTCGTGGGTTCGAGCCCCACGTTGGGCGATAAGTTTTTGCACTTTTCCTCCGTACTTTTTCGGTGTCCGGCCGCTAATGCTATTGCAAAGCAGTAAGAATCATTTAATTTGGTGCCGTTATTTAATTGAATATTTTAATTTTCGAAATTAGTAGGTAATTCCATAATATGGACACTTTCTTTGAAGGACAGTAAAGAATTGAAATTGACAGGAGTCCCTTGAGCGGGACGACGGTCCTCTAATCAAGCATTTAGCAAAGTACCAAGTCTCAATGGCAGCATGACATAGCTTTGAATGCATTTCTGAGCCTGACTTTAAAGGGCTCCCAGCGGGTCTTCCTTGTGATACAAAATTGCAAACTAATTTACAATTGATTGCAGGTGAATACATTGTATTGTTGAGCAGCTCAATTCTCAAGGGTGCATTAGGTAATGAGTGTTTGTAATTCAGAATGCGTACCTCTTTATTGTTTATTTATGTACGTACATTAGTGCGTTAGGTTGACTTTAATCCTCCAATCACTTCAATAATAGTACATTTAAGATTTAAGTAGGGGTCTTAGTTGTGACTGTGGCTTCTCCTTATATGGTACCTTCAATATTGAGAAGCACCTGTCCTCACTAAATAAGCATTATTAGCCAAAAGAATTGTATCCTATTCAAATGTACTTCGACTCAATCGTGTCCTGCATGACATGTGACTAATTGTCTAGTGTATCGTCGTCGTCTGCCACGTTACTGAGCTATAGTGACAAGAATTTAATTATACCAGAAATTATCCAATCTCACCAGTGCTGGTTATACACGCAGAAGTAGACACAAACAAAGAAAACGCATTAGGCGCTGGTTCCCGTAGCAACGCTCAACCTTTATGAGGCAGACGCTCGTTTTTTTATGTCAACAACTGCCTAGATCCATGTCAGAATTTTTCTGGCTCGTCTTCGGTAGCTTAGTTAGTCCTTAGCGTAGTCGTAGGATCACGTATAGTAGTAGATTAAGCTACAAAATTAACTTCTTCTTTCTAATTGGAGCATACTGTGTTAGGTTTCCCTCCGAGTTTTTGAGGAACTCGTAGTCCAACATATTTTTGTATTAATTTCTGCACAAGTAAAGCTATTTCAAGTGCTAAGAATACGTACTAGAGGCATGTCCGACTCCACCTGGCGATCGCTCCTTAGCGTGGGTCCTAGCCCTGCATACTACTACATTGGAACCCGCCTCCTCTTTGACGACTCCCCGTTCCCCTTTGCTCCTCATGGCAAGGCCCGGAAGCTGCTCTCACGCTTAAGGAACCGCGGGAGGTCAGGCTCGAACACGGTCCCTGACCCGCCCGTCCCAATCAAGCCCTATGCGGCCCGCTCACTCAATTGGACTGGCGACCGGCTCCGGGTTCCCTTCCAGAATCAAGGTCGGTTTATAGTCTATGCTTACACGTTAGGCTCCTATCTCCTGGCGGGAAAATATGAATTTTAGCGGGAAAACAGCTCCGTTTCTAACGATTTCGAGACACCATTTACAGATTTATGTAAATTGCTCTATAAATAGGGAAATTAAAACTTGGAATCATTTTCTATTAAAATCCATATTTTAACCGTCATCAAAATTAACATTTCAAATCGCCGTCTTCAATTCCATTAGCAACTAGCTCCTATTACAAATTATTAGGCTAATAATGACAAAATATTAGTTCTTCCCGGAAAAATGTAGATTTTAGCACTAAACAAAATATGCAAATTAGGCAATGGACTTGATTTAGTCCGTTGGCTTATGTCGGATTAATGTTCAAATTCATATTCAAGACACGATTTAAGTAACATTGTTGGACTAATATCTAAATGTGCTCATTAATACTTGGTTTGGGGATGAATTCTGTAGCGGCAAAGACAGGCCAGTAAATACTTGATCTCTTCAAGGAAGCTTACTTAAAATTATTGTCTCCTAAACAGCTAGTACATAGAAAAAATGAATCAAAGTAATCAGGTTGCGAGTTATGAGGGACAAAAATAATTTGCCTTGTTCTGACACTGACAATGAGATTTTTTTTAACAGCCAAACGTTAGCAGTAGTAGTCATCCTTTTCTCGACGCATATGCTAATATGCTACAATAATAAATAGAAAATCTGTAATACCTGTATTTATGTCAAATGAAAAAGCTTGTGCTGGCTATGTGTCCAATATATACTAACACCGTTTCTCCGTAGTATACTATTGTCGTACTTACTTTGCAATTTACAATTAACACCTGCTAAAGGAAAAAAGTGTCGAAGGCGGTTCCTGGACAGGGTAGTTCCACTACAATGTTGTGTCTACTACTAAGACTATCAGGCCTCTCAATCTCAATGTAAGATCATACATCATATAACCTACCGCATCTTCGTCTTTGGCCTAAAACCTACACCTTTGTATACTATTATTCTTAATTTATGCTGATGAGCTGAGGTGGGCTATGGCTCACTCACTACTACTGGCTTGACTTGCCTACGTACATACTACCTGGCGTAGCTTTGGTATCAAGAGACGGATCCATGGCTATATTTGTAATTTGCCAAATATTGACAGACCTTGACTCGGCCTGGCTCCGTCGTCCTCCCCCACGCTAGTTGCTATATGTGACACGGGGTCTTACTTAAAGAGCCCAACGTAGTCGGCCCTCCCAATTATCTTTTTATTATGTAAATAGGATTTAAGCTTTACATTACTACAGAGTTTGAGTCGGACACTTATTAGTAATTATTGGGCTGGAGCGAAGGTGGGGACTTTGGAGTTCTGGTGAACATTAGCTCAGTTGTGGTAGTTGGTTCTATTGTTTCCAGCCGGGCCTTCGCACATTTTCAGGCTTCTATTTTACAAGTAAAATAATTGTTAGCCATTTTGCCTCTGAGCTGGAGACCTGCAAAGCTCCCGCAATCTCAATGGAAGTTACATAGCCATAATAGCATGGGCTCAGTTCTGTCAGTATTTTTGGGAAATCCGTCTAGCTACTCTTCCCCTTCAAATGACTTAGAACGGAACAATGGGAATAACAATGGGTTGGGCACACGCTCAAATCGCAGTAGCACTGCTGAAGTTGAACTATTTTTCTTAGCTTTGGAGTATGGGAGTGAGGATGAGGCAGGTACGTAAATGACTTAATATTAGTCCTTGCTCTAAAATATTGGTTTTAGCCCCAAACAAAATGTCAGTGAGGAAATATGCTTAGAAGTTGGACACAAATGGATTAGTCGGTAGATTGCGGGTTCAGGGTTCATATTCCATACCCGACCTAAGCCTCATATAATATGGTTTGATGAATATCTAGATTTGTTCATTCCTATTTACTTCGTTTCGGAATAAATCCTATATTTTTTTGATAGGATTAAATACAAGGAATTATACATGCTTAAGTTAGCTTATTTTGAATTTCGCAATGTAACTTTGGAGGACTCTATTGTTCTAAATTCTAAATGGTATTCGGATCAGTTTTTGATTTTCTTGTCATATCATATCATATATCATAGGTAATAGTGGTAATAGTGAGCAAGCTGCGGAATTCAATAATTACCTTTCATTTTCAGGTAGGCTGATTTAAGTCTTAACGTAACATAATCATAAGCCATACCGTACAGGTACCTCGCAAAGCCGAGCGTGATGATGTGTTTAAATGCTCATCTATTCATTGGTATAAGCTTCTTAAATTATATTGTAAGTTACAATTAAA
>JAQFZY010002216.1:0-12445 GCA_034696285.1 Hypogastrura burkilli
TCGCAACCGGGCCCCTACGGAGCCCGGGCCCTGGTCCCGGGGACCACTCTGGACCATTATCACTACGCTACTGCCTTAAACTTCGCAATACAATCATATCTCCGTTAGGGTCATCGATCATGAATGGCGTAGCTTAGCTGGCGAATGCCTCAATCCTTTACTTAACCGTGTATAAATCTTAATAACATTATCATTGACGTAATTCAAGTTAATGCCCATGCTTTTCTGGAAATTCCCTTTGGTTATTTCCAGGTTTCGTAGTTCTAAGAAATTAAGTCGCCATAAGGTCTGGCAAGTGTTATTCTTGGTCACGTCTACCAGTCCAACCGGGGAATATATAAATGTCAAACTGAGTACCTACAGTTAATCATAAGCTCTTCAACTCTCAATCTTAAAGAACACTGTAGACATACTTTCAAACCACATTCTTTAAAACGTTAACTTAACATCCACCATGAATAAGTTCATACTTTCCTTTGCATTTCTTCTGGTTGTGTGTAGTCTGAGCGAGGCCGGAAGGGGAAATTGGGGAAAACGACATGGCGGCTTCGGAAATCACGGAAGAGACAGTCGTAAGCACACTTATTAATAACAGTAATATTATTCCTGCCCCTAAAAATATAGATTTTAGCCTTTAGGCTTTAGACAAAGTACTTCAAATTCGACTGTATTCAAATTTAAATTCAGAATAGTAAACATAGCATTTGACACTAAGTTCTTTGCCCGTTTGTATCCAATTTATGTTCTATACACGACTACCTCAGCTCAGGTATACTCTCTGGTTCACAGCTAGATTTCCACATTTTCCTAATGTTTTTGTGCCAAAGTCAATTTATACATTGTAGAAAGTATTAAATACGATCCTGCTTGAACAGACTAATAGACTGTTATTCTGAAATGTTTCAAGCATTTGTGGCCCCATGCGAAGATGATTCTGCCGGAGGGCCTGTAGGCGGCGGGAGGCGCGGGGAACTTCGGTGCACGCAATGCTTTGAAGAGATTGGCCGGATTTGTACAAGGCGCCCGGCCCCGCCTGCAACAACTACCGAGACGGGTGAGCTGGTTAAAATGCTACAATATTTCTGAATTTCCTACCATTTGTAGTTTATAGTGTAATGTGAAGAATTACACATTCTTCATTGCCTGACATTGATTTATTCCAGCTCCAGTTTCAGGATCGCCATAAAAGGTTTGAGCTAGAAGATCCCGCTCCAACATTACAAATACTGTGGTGACGTCTACATGTGACTATTTACTATTAATGTAGTCACTACACTACGTAAAGTTTATTGTGTATAGTGTAACCTACTATTATAAATACCTACTGTATTTTGGCAAAGTATGATCCTTTTTCGGAATTTGAAAGTTATAATACGCGATACTATTTTAATAATACGTACTATAATGGTTATAATGAAGAATATATATATGAATAATATTTGCTACTTTTAAGGTATATTTAAAAAAGAATTAAACGTTTCGCCGCAATTGCGCCCTAACTCTAACTTTATTACGATCAAAATCTGTGCCTATGCTATACTGGAACCTAAATTAATTAACTTCAATAATTCTTACATTTTTGGTTCGAGATTTCACTTGACTGGATTTGCAGTAATTACACTGAATAGGGATACCTAATATGCATTACTTAATTCTAAGCAGATGTAAACTGTGGCATAGTTCTTATATCTGTATATGTACATATGCTGATATGATAACTGACAACTCAACCATGCTATTATGCGATAGGTGACCTTATAAATAGTACTCTTGACAGTTGACGTAGCTACCCATGGTAATTCTACGAGACGTGGGACGTGGCATACCATTACTATGAATTACGATTAGATTGATATAATAGAAGTAAGTGCATATACCATGTTCCTAGAAGTTCCCAAGTTCTATATAGTAGTAGTAAAAGTACATGGAATAATATGTACATATGTATTACCTGCATCAATAGAGCCAGACCTGAGCTATACAACATTCAGTCACAATCATAAATGGATCGAGTACGCGGTGCATGAAACATGCCTATTGCCAAAGAGCTTATACAACTTAATACTCGGCCGGCCGTTGCCTTACTAGAGCGTAAACTGCATCATTCCTAGTAATTGTTAATTACAAACTCGTGTTAGACAAGTCTGCCAATTTATATTGATATCACATCCATTATCATTGGACTGCATGGTTTAAAAGTCATAAGTTACCGAGCCAGCCTGTCTATAAGTTAAAGTGCAATGCAGACCTGTGCCTCTAGTAAGTAAACCTTTTTACTTATAATGTTATAATGTATCATAATTTGGCCATTTTAGTGAAAAAGTGGAAGACATAATATACCTTATCTATAACAATACTGACTTTAAACCCAAAACATAATCAACAGATGAATTCATATGGAAAATAAATATATTTGTATGCGGTTTTTAAAGGATTTAGACCGGATTCGTACTACATGCCCAACCTGAGTCATATCATAATATTGTCTGGCTAGCAAACACATTAGTACATTTCGATCTTTTGTTTCGGACCAAGATCTATATTTTCTGGGCAGGAAGAGACAGAGACACAATTTAGGAATTGCCCATATATATTGTTCTAACAAGTTATCCGATCTTACGATCCAGATTACTAACATACTCATTTTTTTCTTCTTGAATTCAACTTTTTGTCTGAGGCTTTTATGTACATATATGGACAGCTTAATAGCTTATCTTCATCGTTCAACTCTACAGGTCCCCCTAAGATGCTCCTTCCCGGAAATGCTGACCAGATCACGCCCAGCTGGTTCTCAAGCATCCTGGCCCCAGTACGTGCGGATCCCAGTACCTTCAAAATGGTCCCAAACGCACACGAGGGCATTGGGTTCCTCAGTATCCTGGCCCGTGTTGAGTTTGAGGACGACCAGGGAGAGTCATACAAGTTCGTAGTGAAGCTGATTCCAGACAAAAATTCTTTCCTGAGCTCCGCCCGGGATGCTGTGATGCAGATGAAACTGGATCAGATCGAAATCAATTCCTACCAGCTCCTCCTGCCAGCCTTAATTGAAGAAGTCCCAAGGCTCGCCAAATACATTTGCTCCGTCCACTTCGCCGAAATTCAAGAAGCAGTCCCCGAGAAAGGGATCCCTTACGCCTCCGTCCTCGTCCTTGAGGACCTCGAGCCCCAAGGCTACGCAACAAAGCTCTACAACGAGTCATTCACGCCTGCCGAGTTTAGCCAAGGACTCGATTTCATGGCCGCCTTCCATTTGTCATCAAAGTGCCTGGAGCGGAAGGGCGGGGCCCGGTTGACGGAACGGTATCCCTGGGTCATTGATTGGTCCCGCCAAGGGCAAGAGCCTGGGGTCCTGGCCTTCCTTGTAACCGGGATTGAGTCCCTCATCCGGTTCCTGGCCCAGAATTCCAAGGAGGAATTGATTCCGGGTTTCGAGGCTTTGATACCAAATGCGAGGAAGTTGTATCGAAGGGTTATGACGGAAGGAGCCGAGCACCACGTCTTCATTCATCAGGACTTGTGGTCCCACAACGTGCTGGTCAACTCTGAGCCCCGGCGGCCTGTAAAGGTCATTGATTGGCAAATTCTGGGCTCCGGAGATCCAACTGTGGACGTGGGGATTTATATTCTGAGCAACTTGTCACTGGAATCCTTGAACGAGGTTGAAGTTGAACGGGCGGTTCGGTCTTACTACGAGACGTACGAGTCCGTCTGTAAGGAGAAGGGCGAGCGTGTGGGAAGGACCTGGGAAGAGTTCCAGACGTCCTTTCAGACGTTCGGACTTGCCGTATCCCTTTTTTGGTACTTCCTGAGCACAGACGCAATTTTGAATGTTGAAGGATCCGGCTCAAAATTATTACGAGTAATGGAGCTGTTTGTTAAAATGAAAGTCCCTGAGTTCATATTAGGTCTCTTAGTGTTGGAATAAATTAAATACTTCAATATGGATATCTTGAAGGAGATGTACGTCATTCCGAGTATAATATTAACGCTATTATTATTTAAATTTACACTGAGATGGTTTATTACCTACGTAGGTAGATATATATTTTAATAACTTCTTGTTGGCGCCCGTTCTCTGGATCAACCCGTACTTACGCTGGAATTGATCTTTTTTGCGGGCTGAGCGATATCAAGTCAGAGTTACAGAGCTCACTAAAGAAGGGAGTATCTGGACCTGGGAAATGCGTTATTTAATGCCTACCTCAGATTCAGGAGGCTAGAAAATATGACGTAGAAGTTAACCTCACCTGCTTTATAGATACGGATATTATAGATCCGAAATGTCTGGCCCCGGACCTAGAAATTTAGTGCACAAATATTACAAAGGGTGGAAACTAGATTATGAAGTTATAATACATAACTGAAGGACTGCATTTTTTGTGGTCCCTCAAATATGGCCTTTGAGTTATGGTTTCTTGTAGCTGAAATATAATTTTGGGCAACTGGAACATTTAAATTACAAATATAAGAACTATTTTGGAAAATGATGAAAAGTGGACATTTTATTTGACAAAAATAATTTCCACGCATATATCTCAATATACTATTATTCTATTGTAAGGTGTCAAGTTATTTTTTACAGTTAAATATAGGCCGGAAAATGATTGTTGTCCAATACATTGGATCATAAACTCGTCGGAGTATGTACGAACATCCTGATAACCATTTACATCAATTTCTATGGCAGTTTAGCTAATTGCTGTATTTAAGTTGCTTAAAATTATATTTTGGTCACCAAAAACTATTATATCGGTGGAAATACGTATGTATTAAAGTTTCCAATACCTTTACGGCCATTCCTCTTATATAAGTTAGTATTTCTTTCACTCACTGTATGTATCCCAGGAAGGCGTTGTTCGTTCTGTAATTGGCCGGTAACGGAAAAGGGGGCGGAGCTATGAACAGACCATATAGGAAAAAAGTTGCTAGTGTTTACTAAACAATAATAACAACGGATCCCGCCGGTCCAGATACTTGATCTTTTTTTTGAATTCATGGCTAACAAACCAATCATGTTAATCAGTTAGCTAGGTACACTTTATAAATGGAAAGCTTATTTGGTCATGGCTAACGGTAGGCACAGTGGCCAGTGTCTACCGTACCCTTTCCATTCAATTAGGAACTCGGTGCGGACTGATGCTCATTCTTAACATTCTGCTTTTAATTCATTCCGAACGTTTTTTGCTTATAGATTATCATTATAAAGGATTGAGTCTTTAATACCTTCCATTACAAATTTACGAAACGTTATTTAAATACAGCAAATTAAATATACTACTAGTAGCTTAGACAAGTACTTCACACGAAAAGAACACTGCAGGAAATTAGTTATCATGGAGCTAAATTCTATTGACCGATTGAATTGACATTTGTCCTTAGAGCAGTGTAAACCTTAATTATCTCGTAATAGCACACACAGTGATATTGCAAATTACGAAGAACTATATTGTTGCGTATTCCATTTCATGTAATTTTCTATTTTTGGTGTAACTCAACGTTCCGCCTAAAGCGAGACGATTCGCTGTATTTCGTCACAGTTAATAGAAGTGCCCTATAGCGTGATTTACTAACTTAGTTCGGAAGGATAAAGACCGAATTCCCACCTCACCATAGGATCGCTCGCACTGGAAACTTCTTTGTGAATACACAATACACTCAATTTCGAACGCTGAGCTACTATACTGTACCGGCTACCGGCGCTGGTGAAGCGTGAAGTGGAGAGTAGGAAATCATGATTTCTATATAATTAGGGGTATAACTGAAACTTGCGTTGAAAAGTGTTGTCATACGGTTATGAATTTGGAGGAAAGTTTTTGGAATGAAGGACGCTTGGAGAACGCTTTGTAAAAGAAGGACGAGCCTTCCAAGAGGACTTTCCTTCAAAAAAAGGACGGTTGGTCGCCCTATCTGGAGTGTAGAATATAATGTTTCTAAAAAAGTAACAAACACATACGTCCATTCTAAGAGATGGGATGTACTCTCGTTGATAATTCGTTGTATTTTAGCTGTCCTTACAAAGAACTAATTCAACTTCGAGAATTTTATTTGGTAGTAAAATTAAAGTCTCTATTATTATAAAAAGAACAATAATTATTTCTAGGGTGCATGGGACAAGGGTGTGTTTGTTTTAGTGGAGCTGCTGATAACGGTGGTCCGTGCACCGGTGTACCCTAGAAAGAATTAGAAGACGTTGTCCTAGCCGCACCGCGTTAGCGCGAGCTTATTTGGCTAGTACTATTATGATGACAGAAGTGGTCAAGTTCTTAACTTTTTTCAACAACTGTTGTAACTGTTGAGAATTGACGTAAACAACTATATATTTATAGAAGAACCTGGTTATTCAGGTAGGACCTTGTGTTATTTGTGTTGTTGAACCTCCGGGAAAAGGCTATAATGTACTACACGATTTCTCTTCTTGTGGAATTCAGGTTGCGTACTATTCTTATACTTGTACTATTGTGTATCCTACTACTGACCTTCGTTCTACCTGCATAAGTACTCCAGCCCTTTACTAGAATAAGTCAGTCTTGAATAAGGTTTGGCTGCTGCTGGTTCTTGTCCACGTTATTGCATAACCTTAGTCACAACAGTAACAAGTTTTTTTCTAACTTTTTTTATGGATTCAAGTCTTTTGGCAAACTCATTAATAGGTTGCTCGGACTCAATTTACTCAGATGGATTTCATATATTTGTTTGATTAATTTAGGTAGGACGGATTATTTGGTCACATTTATGTCTAGATGAGGTTCAAAATCGCAGAAAATATTTTCCGTTGAACTCAATAAATTATCGCCAATGGCACGCGAACGCTAGAAATGCTTAGAAAATGTAGTTGCTAATTCCGCGTTAGCGCAGGGCTTGTTGGCTAGTTTTGAATAAAGGCACCCAAAAAGGTAAAATTCGGTACTGAATAATGTCGGAAGGCTGACACAAGTGCGTTACATTCTTCGTATTTCCAAATACAAGTTTACAAAAAATAATCCAATCAAATAATGTAAAATTGAATACTGCGGGCATTCAACAAAAATGTAGATACTTGTTTTTCTTTAAAAAGCTCCAAAACGTTCAGTTCCAACTTTGCGCCGGTTACAGTAGGGTTAGAATAATTTCCTCATCTTTGGAGCCGGCTGGCACAAGTCCAAGGGGCTCTCTTTTGGACTCATGCTGTCCTCTTCTGCTTTAAGGATCTAGAAGGAAGCAGGAAACCAACCGGGTTCTTATTTTGTAAAGATGTGTTAGTAGTTCCCAAAAAGGTTTAAGTTACCCCCTACGCCCTAGTGAATGACTGCTGAACGGAGTCTAATAATCGACCTTTACCAGAAAACTTTGAGTTAACTTTACCTAACATGATTCAAATAATGATACATTAAGTCACATTACGTTCGCCTACCACAGTCTTTCGAAAAGTCGTCCTTTAGGTCTTGGCACCCACTGGCCGCCTTCTGGGATGGGAGGGGGAGGGGTAACATATACCTTCAAATTGTTTATAATTATTCTGGAATCTCTCTGACAAGTCACAATTTAACTAATAGTGTATATCTTGTAATATCTTACTTCCTCCAGCACCTCTACCATTCCTTTGGCCAGGTAGAGCTTTCCAAACTGCCCCAGCGGCTCCATTTTGTCCCAGAACTCTTTCCGCCGTTGTGGCGGGATGGCGAGTTCCATGAAAAGCCTTTCCAGCCTCTCCAAGGTCCTATTCCCTTTCTGGACCAAATCGGCGTAGTGGTCAGGATATGCCTTCAGAATCGGCGCGAATTTACGACAGGCACTCAGCCTATTCTCAGCAACCCATTCCCAAGCCCTAAAAAGGATTGAGTGCGTATTTGGAACATAATGTTTCGGGTTCATGATCGGTTTACTTCTTAGGCGCTAATATATAACCTTTGGCTTATTTTATAGATGTTGTTAGCCAAAATATATACTGGGGCAGCTGGAACATAAATTATAACAACTAAATTTAGTATTTTAGACATATACATATATATGGGTGTAAATCTTTATTTCGGAATATTCATATACACTCTCACAAATTCAAATTGAAAATTGCTTTATTTGACAGAAACTATTAGTACATCCTTTTATAACTGCGATAAAAATACTTTTTGTTGAATTAAAAATTGTTTCTTGTCGAATAAATTCCATTAAAAGGACACGGCACGGAAAACACGCGAAAAATACATGTGGATAGAAAATACTGAAAATACACATTGTTGTAGGTATATGTACGCTTAACAATGTTTAAGTGGGTGCGAATATATTACAGCCATATAAAAATTTTGGAAAAAAGGTATGAATATGTTTCTGTGCTGAGCAATGTTTAAATGAGCGCCAAAGCGCTAGCTCCCCCGGTTCCTGTAGTACCAGACGCTCTGGAAAAATTTTACCTCGCAGTATCAAGCCATTTTGGGTAGCTAAGCGCATCGGCCCATATATAAACATTGCTCCGCGTTCACATACAAACACCGTTACATATGTATTTTTTAGAATTTTTCATTGGGATGTGATTGCGCCCTTTGTGTCCGTTTGTGGATATGTATGTATGTATTAACATTGCGAAAAGCGTTTTCAGAAATGTCTAAAAAAAAGTTATGTTAATGAATGTTTTTGATTAAGGAAAATTTTGGCTACAAGAAGATCTGGCAACAATTATGGATTTCAAATTTTTTACACTTGGAAATATCTGGCAACTGTATTTATGAGTTTTGAAAATTGAAGGAATAACTGTCAACAAAGTAGAAAGTATGTGTTCTTAACTATTATAAAATTACTACAAGGTTTGGTCTGTCAGATTGATCCTGATCGCAATTTTCAACCCAGACCCACCAAATTCCGCCAGCAAAATGTTATGCCCAATACAAAGATCAAGTTCGACCTTGGGATTTTCAGGGTCAAGGGGTCAGTACCTTAAGGGCCAAAAACATGGCCCCTAGCAACGGATTTGTGGACTATTGTTGACATTTTCTGAAAATCCTAAAGGGATTTGTTGTCACTTTTATATCCGGCATAGCTCATATTGGCAAATCACAATCACACGTCACAAATACAACTTAACTTAGTCACTAAAGTTACTTACCTAGGACTTGCTAATTATGTACCGTGTCACAACCGTGACGTTGTAGGTAAGATATAGAAACAATTAAGGCAGAAAATATAAAACGGGACGATGAAAGAACCTGCAACGTTAAGCATCGCAATTGGTAGGAACTGAATAACTCGTTTGAACCGTGCTAACTTAATACAATCTTTAGAGTTAGGTAATCGATTTATTTACTAAACGAAATATTTGTACTAATTCGTTCCAAGCGTAGAGCCAATTTTGCTAAGTTGCGGAGCCGCGTGCGCAAGTATAAGACACGAGCTGAAGGCGAGGTCGTTTCTTGTAATTAATAGAGAAAAAGTAAACTTAATTCACATAGACATAGGCATAGCAGGCAGAATACATACAATATATTTAATGTTGCTGATCGGCGATACACATTGTTATTTTCAAATTTTAAACGTGTTATATCAAATATTTTACCTGTAGTGATGATTGTAACGTCTAATTTACGTGCATATTTACGTACATATGTATATGATTTACATATCTACTGTGCAATATCTTGGCAGATAGTAAAACTCCAATATCAATCAGAACATCTGGCAACAGCAAATGCAGACACTCATTTGAATAAAAATATCTGGCAACATATTTTTAGTGTTGCCAGATCTTCTTGTAGCCAATATTTCCCTTTCCCATGTTTTTGGCGGCATAAAAGCATGTCAACGAAAACCTTGTAGATATATTAGCCAGTTAAACGACAAATAATGAATTCGAAAGCTATCACCAATTAAAGCATATTTGTTCACCAATAATTTGTAACGTATTATGAGCGAAATATTATTTATTTTACAACAATTAACGGGATTGAAATTCTCTTGTTCGAAGTATTTCAGAACCTTCTTGGTGAGAGATGCCGAATTAATTGGTGATCGTTTAACTGTTCATATTTTATGAGCCAAGAAAATTCGCGCTCGTTCCTTACCTGGTATCCTGCCGGACGACGCGGAGCATGTAATAGGCACTCTCACCGGTTCCCTTGAAGTCAGTTATTCCTTCAACCCTGACAGCGTTGTTGGACTGATCCATAAATCCCATCCTGCCCAGGTGCAGGATTTCCGGCAAACGGTCATTCTCGTAACTGAAACTGATCTCACGAACCGCCTGCTCGGCTCTTTCGTAAATGTTGAGAGCCTGGCCCTGGTGCCCTGTTGGAGGAACGGTGGGCCTGGTAGACACTTGACCTTCTGACCCCTCCCTTCCTTCAGCTACCGCCGCCCTCAGCTGGGCAAGTGTGAGGCAATAGGCCAACTCCATGCAACCAGTATATTTAGTTCCATCAGTCATAGTAAGCTCCATCATGGACTCAAGGGCTCTGTGGTGGAAAGGAAGTTGTAGCGGCTAGTGGCAGAAAACTACCAAATAGTTCACAATTGAAAAGAATATTCCGTGATTCGTGTACACGTGTTTCTTCAGTCCAGTCCATTTGACCTAATCAGGTCCACGGGGGACCTAATTGGCAATGGCTAAATTTAGTTTCTAACCATACATTAGAAAATCTACTAAAAAGTCTCCGCCGGGAATTCGATTTTTACGAAACTGGTCGTGAGTTATCATAACAAAACGATTTATGAACAAGTTTATGCAAAATTTTAAGTTTGCTTTTAAAATTGTGATTAGGGTGTGAGTAGGGTTCAATTGTCACTTTTTCTAGTGATACAAGTATTATATTCTCAAGTATACTAATTATTAGCGGACCTAATTAGGTGCCGGGACCTAATAAGCTCTTCGGGCAGCAAATTAGGTCCCTCTTTTGGATACCTATTTATAGGTACCGGGGGGACCTAATTAGGTCCCATGGACTGGACAGATATTTGAGAAGGTACTGGCGGGAGAGCGAGGTATATTCTACTGAATTTTTCCAACGGCAGACAGTTAATGGTTATGTTTATGAGTTCATAGTCGTGCCAATCGCCAAATGGAACATGGACCGTATTGTTTGATTCAAAGGAGTTGGTGATGTGTATTTATATATCTATACCTACATATACTACCCGACACAGAAGATACATATGAAGAATCTCGATTAGGCAACGGAATTCCTTGGAACTTTGAGGGAGTCAGAAGTCAGAACATTAGAGCCATAAACCATCATTGTTCACACGCCTGAGACTCTTGGTACTGGCAACTGGCCTATTGACTATCCTTGTATGCTGTATGTACATATGTATATTAAGTATACTACTATGTACTAGCTTACGTATGCTCATTAAATATGATTCTTCTTCTACTTATTCGTACCTATATATAGGCTTTAGGTAGTACAGTGGAGTCCCCCTATAGTGAATAGATAAAATTCACGTTCTACGGTGTTTGGATATTTTAAAAGCGCTTCATTATTACCCTGTTAACGTCGTAAAGAAGGTTATGTAATTGGTTAGTCCGTCTGTCTGTCCTTCTGCCCCCTTTCAAATTGCTTCCTTTATGTCCTACTTAAATGTGTATAATAAGAGTATAGGTGCGTCGCTTCGACGCGATGGGTGACAACGGAGGGGAACAACGGACAACCTATCGTACAACGGAATTTTTACAGCGCTAAACAGGATGCAATTTATCGCTGGTCACTCCATCACTTGTTTCTTCGTATTTGCTGCCAAGTCTTGAGAATCAAAATATTTGACATGGCTCTTTTTCAATGACTGTCATTGTCGAACTGTAAAATGCCGAATGGTCACACGTCGAACTCACTACGTCGAAAGTTTTGAATGTCGAATCGTTTGAATGTTGAATCGTTTGAATGTCGAATCGTTTAAATATCGAACGTTTTTAATGTCGAACCGTTCGAATGTCAAAAGCTTTGAATGTTTAATCGTTTGAATGTCGAAAACGATCGAATGTCGATTCGTTTGGATGTCGAAATAGCGCAAGGTCGAATCAGTTTAATAGTAGAAATTATCTTAATGTCGAAGGCTTTTGATGTAGAATTGTTCTAACGTCGAAATAGTTACACGTACCACGTACACCACAAGCCTCGTGCATGGAATGTCGAATTCTTACATGACAATGACCCACAGCTCTTGATCTTCCATGGAATGTCGAATTCTTACATGACAATGACCCACAGCTCTTGATCTTCCCTGACATTAATTATGCCAGTGAATTTGCGTCTTTGTAAGTAGCACGAGGTAAAATATTATGTTACTTACAAGTAACGACCTCGCCTTCGGCTCGTGTCTTATACTTGCGCAAGCTGGTCCGCCGCTTAGCGAGGTTGGCTCTACGCTTGAAACGAATTAGTACAAATATTTATATTAATAAATAAATCGATAAATTAACTCTAGAAATGGTGTGATATGTTAGAAAGGTCGCAGAAACAAAGTATCTACGACCTGTTATGCTATA
>JAQFZY010002217.1:0-12441 GCA_034696285.1 Hypogastrura burkilli
AAATTCGGCAAATTTGAACCCTTCTACGTTTTCCTGTAGGGGTCAGACGGACAGACGGACAGACATACCCTACTGTTCCCATAAATGCCCTAACGGTCATTAATAATGTTTGTTCTTTATACGTCAATATTTCGGCAGCCAGTCATGTAGATACTATGTACATACCATAATCATAGTAGAAAGTCAAGTAGTTTGTGCCTTGAAAGAAAGTCGGGCCTAAAGTGAAAGTACAAGTAGAATAAGTATGTAGATCCTAAACTTACAAAACATAACATACAAAATCAATTTTTGCAAAACTGAAATTGAGAAAAGAACCTTAGGGATTTGTATAACGGCTAGCTATTTAATTATCGTAGGTTGTTAGGACTTCAGTTGAAGGAGAAACTATTTAAGGCTAGGGCTAGGCCATTTACTTATTATGCATTCCCAAAGTACCTAGCACGAGCACGAGGCACACCTATCCACGACGCTCAATAAGAGCAACTCTTGCCTCAGAAGCTGAAACGTGGTTGTAAGGGATGTGTAGTAATGCTTTAATTACTTCAATAGGGTAGGTAGAGGGGCGTATAATCCGTACTCCCCTGGGAAAGTAAAATATGGAAGTTATTGATTTATACTCAATCAGCATTCAGCACCGATCAGATTATGCAGTAATATGATGAGCTCAAGGTTAAGTGATACACAGCACGACAACCCAAAGTGCTTTGAGCCATAAGCCATTTCTTACGCAAAGGCAATATACAAAATGTTAATAGGTACAAGATTCTTGTACAAGTATGAGTACAACTGCTCCTGTCCTCCCTTGTATTGTAAGAATAATAACTCGCTCATTTATTATAAACGTTCATCTTAATGATCAAAACGCTTAGTTGGTAGGTTCTAGCTTTGGCTTAGCACATTAAACGTTTTAGTATTAGGCTAGGCTATCATGAACTACATCACAAGGTTCCAGCTCCCGGCTCCATAAGGGCCGACTTGCGAATATTGATTTTGAGTCCTGAATAATAAACAGATATTTGTTGTATTTAAGGTATATTGCACGAGGAAACTATTCATTATCTTCTACTATTTAGTAATACGTAAGATAACCCGTGTCTAAATATTACCTGCTCAGGTGTACATAAGGCAGCATAGTATAAACCTATGTTTACTATGTAATATTTACTTTGTCCACGCATACTATTATGACAACAACGTGTGTTAGGTACTACTAAGGTAAAGTTACTACATAAAATACTGATTTCTGGCTATAAAAAAAATATTGCTCAGAAAATTATTTTCGTGGCTCAGAAAGGATAAGCTCATGGGAGTTGGATTAAATTAGATTTGGTTTGTTCTTAATTTTTTTTTTGTCAGTCAGTACTTTCTTTGCGAGAAAATTCAGTTTCTTTTTGCTTCGTAAAATACAAGCCTAATATTAATACATAGAACCATTCATGTAATAAAGTATGCGTAGGTATTTAACTTGGAGTAAGGGGAGGTTGGTACAGACTACAGACACATTACTTCACTCTTTCAACCATTTGTCATTCCCCCGTCTCTCGTAAGAATTAGATTGTGGGCTGGTGCCCCTGAATCCGTATTTTATTCATAGGATGCGTATCATTTTCCTATGTGCCCAATAATAAATTACAAGTTAGAGGTGATTATGAATTCAAGATGCGTTCTCCCAGCTCTAATCATATTCAACTTGAGAGCTTATTTACATCTTTTCCTTTCATCTTTCCTAACTTCCTTCGGTATTATACTCTGGTCGTACTAAGGACTTATATACTAGTATAGCCTTCTCCATATTCAACAACACATACCCAAATACAGGTGGCTTCAAAGTCATGCTGCCAATTAAGACGGGCCAGTCTCTTGTCCTTTTTTATGAGGGACCAAGGTTATGGAGGTTGAAAGGGACAAATTATACTCCATTTCATTCCAAACTGAAGTCCCTAACTAGCTACCATAACTACGGAACATAACCTCTATTGAATCTTGTTGCAAAATCACGATAGTAAATCAGCCCTCCATTCCTTCTAGATGGAGCACTTAAATCTGATTCTATTGTAAAGCATACCGCTTTCAAATGTTTTACAGGTTCCAAGGAAAGGCTTCCACTAAATGGTCACATAATAATTTGAAAAGAAGCCATGTGAGCAAATTAAGGCCTTGTCAGTTAGTTTTCTCAGGACTGCCAATGAGATGCTAATGCTGGAGTAAATTCCCTCCGTTAAAAAATCTGAGTCTGAGCGTCTAGCTCAGCGCTGGTCCATCTTCGAATGGAACTAAAATAACATTTAGGAAGCCGATATTACTGCACAACTCTGACAGAAGTTCCATGGATGTTAACGAATTTGGTATGCCTGAAGCAGCGCATACCAGTGTATGAGCAAAAACTTTGGAAAACGTCTTTTAAACGAGGCCTCTGGTCAGCAGTTTACATGGCAACGACTGTTCGAATTTTTTGGTAGGAAAATACTGCGAGCAGACAGCAATGAGTGGTCTTCATGCAGAGCAGCTACGGCGCGTCCAACACCGTCATATACATTTATGGGAGTACTTATTAAAGTGCTACAAAAAAGTGTATTTGAGTATTGTAAATAGGAACCAAACCTCTTTCTCTACAAGGAAGTTAATCACAGCGCGCGTAAAGGTGCACGATCAAAGGAAAAAACTATGTGAAAAAAATACACAACTTATTTTCTGTTCAAAATTTGATAACATTCCCATGCACATTTTTTTGTAAGTCGTTTCACCTTGAAATGTTTAAAGTTTATAGTTAAGCCCGTTTAAAGCAGTCTAGAGGTTTTTTAAAAACAATATTCTGTGTTGTACCACACGCGTTATTTTCTCCAGAATTTTGAAAACCGGGGACGATTTCCACCTGCATTGAATGCGGTCCTCTTTGAAATTTCCGTCGTCCATGTTGGGGTCTACAAAAGTGGGAGTCATATTTCCCTATTAAAACCACAATGGAGAGGGAGGGGGGTTTGTCAGCTGAAAGGTACTCCCACCAGGCAGGCTGCCAAACAACAAAAGGGCAACTTTCTCAGTTCTCCGAATCACTTTCCCGACTTGAGTGAGCAGACCGGGCTGCCTGCCTGGCCCACTGTCATAAATCATAATCAGAAGATCAAAGTACGGAGAGCATATTCGAGAAGGGCCTCTTACAACCAAAACCAAAACAGGGCTTCCGTTCCGGCCCGAGGAACAAAGAGTTTCCGATGGAACTCACCACTTTCCCGGCCGTCGTCCCTCTCTGCAAATGACATTTTCTCCAGGATCAGAGAGAAACTCCAAAAATGATTAGTAGGCCAGGTATGCGAGAGGTAAGGTAAGTGGAAATGTGGGGCCAAAACAACAGGAAATATTATATTACTACCACCAGTCTAAGTGTGTACCTGTGTATGTAGTTGCTAGGAACCGAACATAAAACAAGTACAGGGTACGAACACGAACTCTAATCCAATAAAGTACCTAGTTATATAAGTTATTCAAAGGAAATTGTCAAAATCACATAATACATTAAATTCTACAAAATACAATCTAAATATAAAACTACAAAAAAGCGTTCTAAGCTTTTCCAAATATGTACAGTTAAGACTTGATGCTTAATTAGGCTCCGCGCGGGAAGTACAGCAGTAGTTACTAGGCAAATACCTTCATCTGAAATCTGCATACTAACGAAGACAACGACCTTCGACATTTTAACGGCTAACCGTTCGCAAGAAATAGTGCAGGCTGGCGATGTCGCACTATTTTAGCCCTTCCTCATATAAAATAACAAGCTCCAAATTTAGGCTGGGTGTCATCCGCCGTGTGACGTGTGGGTTTAAAGTAAATGTTGTGGGACTTGCTAACATTCACACTCCTAACACATAAATACTACTACCACGAACATGAACAACAGTTAGCCAAAATGTGTTGCCTATGTGTGTAGACTAAGTATTAGGAAATTATATCATATATCATATCTTTCTCAATGCGTTAGTATATATTTTCTATTTACGTCTCTTAAATATAGCCTTGGAGTGTTGGCTATTCCGATTTATCTGATCCGCATTTACAACCTTCGAGTGTTGCGCCAAAGGTAAACAAACATGAGCGACTAAGCTTACGCATAGAGTAGGTAGAGTGTTACACACTTTCTAAACGAGAAAGAGTAAATAAGGGGATCACCTAGTACACGAAATAAAAAGTAAAATGAAGAATTTAAATAAGACATGAATGAATAAACTCGCGAAAAGAAACTGTACGGTGACCACAAGTACTGTACAGTAATGACCCCTCACCTCACCCCTTAGGAAAAATGGCAGAAATCACGTTTGAGGAGGTAATATTGAAGAGTAACACACATGTAAACAATGGGAATTGTTACAAGAATTTCCTCTGCATACAAGGAGCTCCCCTTTCATTCCCAATTCTTCAATGAGTTTATGTGTCGTCTGGTCTTCTCCTCATCTCACTTGTCATCAACTCACTTTCTTTATGCATATGATTAAAACGTGACAGGTTAAAGTCAGTCAACTTTACTAGACTAGACAGACGTTCAGCATGCTTAGACCATTACACTGGCCTCACCTGACAATCAATTTCTGGTAACAGTTAGTAATGAATTCAAGTCCAAATCTGTCACGTTACGACCGACTTAACTCGATATGGACAAGATTCGAAATTAGACCATTTTGTACGGCTGTACTGTACTTACTTTGTACCATACATTTCCTCCTTGTTATACTACCTACTACTACGCAAAAAGTTGACTACAACATGGAATTGAGCAATCTGTGACTTTAAGGAGGACCGCGTAGAGCCATACGTGCGTAGATGTGGACGATACCTATGACCTCTGATTTGGTCAGGTGTCCTCGGCTGATGTCCCACAACAATTATAAAACGGTAGTTAAATATGTAGAAAACTGCTGTTGTGTAGGTTAACGATATTTTTATTTCCTAAACTAGAATCGACTTAGGAACTAGGACTGGGAATGGGTGCTTAATTGAGCACGTAGTTGCGGTTCATAATATTAGTTTGAGCAAAAACCATATTAGGGCATAAAGATGGAAAATTGCATCTTAGAGTGAGCTGGTGAGAATTTTGCAGACAAAAAGGGTGTACTGACCTGATTGAGGTAATGGTAGTTGTGTGGTGGGAGAAGGGCCAATGCATTCCGCTCAGACTCACTAGCCCCAGCCAGGAGATAATAGAAAACGTGGTAGTTCCTCTCGTTTTTTGCTTGACAGCAAATACGTGATTTTTCTAACAGGTACTTCTGGACGATTGCCCTACAAAGACAAAATTAAGAGACAATAAGGATTTGCTCAGAAAACCAGGTGCAAAATATAATAGCCTGAGCTCTTAAATACTAAAACGACAGATTTTCACGTCAGTATTGCTACTTCTCTTTTAGTAGGTAATAACATGTATGTTATGATCTACGCATGATTTATTTCTGTATAATACAGGTACACTTAACCACACAATTTTAAACGCTTAGGTAGTACCGTAATAGGAAGTGAAATTATAATTCAAACAAATAAAACTATTATTTTTATAAATTGTTCACAAGACAAGTGTAGCAGCCGGTCATCACAATTAGAAAAGATAAAACCGAATTCATTTTGTCCTTTTTCATGTTTGATAAAAATAAATTCTGTTGAACTTTATTTCTAACAGATGAATGTGTATTAAATTTTAAATTAAGCACAGCCAATACGGAAAACAAAAAGGCTTTTGAACTTGAAAGGGAATAAATCCCGACTCATCCTCAGTTTGAAAAACTTGCTAGAGTCAAGGCGAGCATAAATCAGTTCCTCTAACTCTGTCATTTTCAAGACCAGCCTTGAAACCATGATTTCTCACAAATTAAATGCTTTGAATATCTTTGTTGTCACTGACCTGATGTCTTCATTTACCTCAGTTCAGTGCAACGTGACAAATGGGTATTACCGCCACCATCGGAAGTCGCCGAACTACCGTGCAATTCCAATTTCTTTCAATTCACAATCTTCATCAGACTATCAGCCTGAACCACAGCTATCTATTTCGTGCAATGCCATTAAAAATACTTTCAAGGGACAACTAGGTCTTGAACGGAAATAAAATGAATTGTTCTACTTGTAACTTATAATACTAAGTAGGTATCCATTTTGTTCCGCTGCGGCGCAAAAATATGTGTGATATTAGTACTGTGTTCAAAGGCAAAAGTTAATACTTATCGCTAAAATACAAGATGCCGCAGAATTTTTTTTTAAAACATGCAAGTAGACCACAATACTTCCAACCTATTAACTATTACACTGAAAACTGAAATCAATGAGCCGAGTCCTTTTCTCTTCAAGTTGCATCCCTGGTGAACGTTTCATGTTTCTAGGCAAGCAAGCCAAATCGGCACGACATACGGATTAAGTAAAGGAATTGAAACAGAAACAGGGTTGAAGCAATCAAGTCTTCTCGTACAACTTAAGTCCATATCTCTGTATGTTTTATAATACTAGCATATAAATATGACTTACAGATGGATGGGGAAATAGTTACCGTTTCCGCTTACACACACATCTACATGTATATAATTTGTAATACTTTCTTACCCATGAACCATTCCATTCTCTCGATAGCTGACTTGAATGAATTTTCCAAACCGACTCGAGTTGTTATTATGGGCAGTTTTTGCGTTCCCGAAAGCCTGTAAATGAATAAGGAATGGGATTTAGTTACAATGAAAATAAACCACTATCATTATTTGGAGAGGGCACCTTATGGTACACAACCATACACTGAGTAAGTACTGATCTTGACTTTAATACAAGAATCAAAAGTAGCCAAAATACATTTAATCCGCCTATCATTTTGTAACCCAGACAATCAATTGGAGTTCGAGAAGTAGGTGAAGTTGTTTTTTCTTGTTTCCCATTTATCACCGAAAAACCCAGAAGGAATACAGACTACGGGAAATCAGGTGAGCTCCAAGCACCTCAGACCCTATTGTTGGGGAAGGATTACGCTGTAACAATAAGAGTGACAATGGGCAGTTTCGGTCATAAAGTGGGTTATACTTGCACTTACCTAGTATATGATAACAATATAAGCCGGGAGAACAATACGGAATTGTTCACACGCGTATTGTCCTCTATACATGTCACTGACTCCCTATAGGAAGGCATTCCGCCCTAGACGATGAATAAATAGTCTCATGGTTTTATTTCTTCCTAATAACTATGTCAATGGGAAAGGGGTGTGTGTACAACATCTGAGAGGGAATCTCATCTTAATTTTATACTTAAACTATGTCAAACATCCAGAAACGTCGTATTATTTACTTTAAAGTAATAAACCAACAATATATTAATTTCAATGTATGCAGTACTTATACAGGTGACCAAATAATTTGGCGGCATTGATTTTTAATGGACCAGACCAGCCAGAAGCCAGACGGATTATGCATATGTGCTAGCGCACAAAAAGTTTATGAAGCGGAAACTGGTTCAATGCCAAGTGCCAACAAATTTGTAAGGAACCAGTACTCGTTTTGTGCAAACAAATTATAAATTAGTCATCGTGCCCGTATCATAAATACTCCAATGATACACAGTCCCATGCCATGCAGGAACTTCTACACCTTCAAAATGGCATTCCTGCTTTGGTTACGGTTAACGTTCCTTGACACACAACAAGTAATTGAAAATTCCGCAAATAAGAACAGCTGAGAACAGCGTGTATTAAATATTAGACGTGCTCTAAATAAGAAATCCGAAGTGACTTATCTACATTGACACTGACATAAAGTCATTGTCACCACTACTCCCCACACCACACATTCACATTATCCACATTTCACATCCATATTCCTGATTTATGAAGTCAAGTGAAAGTGTTCAGCTCGCCTTTCCTAATGCCTACAGATTGCCAAAAACTTTCACTTGAAATCCTTAGAACATGAACCTAATACATAGATATTGCTTAGAATACGATGTATTAACATGTAACTTGCACAACACTATTAGCGTGCTGCTATTAGTGAACCTGGTCAAAATTGTAATTACAAGCTGCATAAATTTAATGGCAAAGAGCATCCTTATTTCTGTATAATCTATACTATAAGTCCTATTCCTTGAGAACCTATGTATACTCCTCAATGATTCTAATGCGTAGCAAGAAATGCACTATGTACAGTACTTATGCGCCTCTGCTCATTTTCAAGTATAGCTGTGCTTACTACTACGGCGTGTAATTATTTAAATCCCATCAATGAGCATGACTGAGTCAATTAGCAATTCGGAATAACATTAAGCCCTTTTCACATTAACCGTTCTTGAAGGTTATCACTCAGCGTTCAGCAACCTACCACTACACACTACACCTAATGCATAGTTTCAATGAAAGGCTCCATAATCCGTACTCCCTTTTCTATACAGACTATGACCCCCGTGGATCCTTACTTAATCGACGCTTGATCATTTACTTATAAATATTTATGGACTTAGGCCTTTTAGGCTTACGACGGGAAACTCTCAGTGTCATTACAGAGTTATGTGCCGTGACCTACCGGATCTAATAATGAAAGGACGGGAGGACAAAAAGACAACATGAAACCGAAATCCATGGCTACCTAGTTCCATAGTTTGTGCTGTAAGCTGACTTTAAATTAAGTTGTACTTAATACCTGCGTAACTATGCATGTCTTTGACTCAAAGGGACCTGCAACCGAATAACTGCACTTCTCCCCCTTTCATGGTTAGTCTCCTCAGTCTTGAGTCTTGACGCCACACTAACCCACTCTTACAATTACAGGCACGTAGTAGTGGTAGTAGTACCTACTAAATTAAGATCCTAATCGTAACAATTAAATCATCCCCTTATCTTCTATACAGTAGCCAAACAATGTGGCGCCCATCTTGCGAAATAACAGAGTATGCGAATACTAGACCGAGAAATATCTCAGCATGACGGACTTCTATGCTCCAGTTACGCCGCCGCTCGTTAGTTTACTCATCTCCAGAGATAATCAGAGTAATACAGAACAGTCTTGGTTAAACGCAACTCAAACCAAAGCGCAGTATAGTAAGTCTAATGTATGTAATGTACCTACATACAAAAGGAGTCCCGAGATTATGTAACCACTTTTGAGTTATTGTTTTAAAGACATAGGGGCACCCTGAGACTGTGAGCTCTGGCATGGAGGTAGTAAAAACATAGCACAATAGCATAAGACAAGTTTCAATGACTTAGTCTAAGCCTGGCCCATGCAGTGGTGGCGGGAATGTATGACATACTAAAATCAAGTTTCCGGTGTAAACAAAACACCGAAAATCGGAGTGGGCTTAGGAATCGCATATGGACAGTATGCAGCAAGTCAAAAGTCACATCATGTTCTCTGGCTTCATTAGCTCAACTGCCGTTAAAAAGTATAGTGGGGAAGGGACGCATTCCAAAGTTAAACGGGATCAGAAGGTGAAGCCTAGTTTAGTTTTTCGGGAAAAATGAAAGTTTTCTGAAAAGTTTTAAGCTGGTTCGGCTATGGGTGTCAAAAGTATTCTTCCAGGCATCCGTGTACAACCAACGGGTAAGATTACTGTAGACTGATGTATTGCGCATGTTTTGAAGCCATATTCAGGGACCATGTATATGTCATCCGTTGGTGACGAGCCCCGCAACGTTGTTCATCCTCAAGCTCGGAAACTTCAATGAAACGCGTCGAGTACTCGGCCAACCCGAGGTCACTCGACGACATATCATCATTCCCGACATATGAGGTCATCCTGTATGAGTCCCATTAATTTGTGTTAATTCCGTCACACACAACAACGCTTATTTAGTACAAGCGCTTCAGATTATAAAACAGTTTGGAAACTTAAATGAGACACGTCGTATAGAATCACTCTGTAAACGGTCACAGGGGTCTTCTTACGAGGTGCTGAATTAAGTACGAATGTGTACACTAATGCTTTGTCTTCTAGAAGAAACTAATCGCAGGATTGATGGATCTCAGAACCCCTCAAACATAACTTTAAGGTTAAGTCGCCACGTGTATTGCTTTTGCTTCGATTCTCGACATAATCATAATTCAAATCAAATTTTAAATTACAGATTAATGAGCAGGTATAAAAATAATATATGTGATAAGGTATTTCAATTATCATCAAGAATGCTTGACGCATAAAGTTGAGCACGAACCACGTGGTTCATTAGAAATTATTTATACATACTTGCATATCCCTACTTTATACTTTATGAAGGTAGGTACCAGCTAGTACTAAATACTCAACACCTGTGCGTGATGAGATAAACAAAACAAATGGGTACTCACAAATAAAACAGCACAGCTGGAAATCAGTATACCGGACATGACGAAACAGATTAACGAGGAACAGCAAGCGGCAAGCAGCACGTCAAAATGTGTAAATACAGTTTTGCCTGCGTCACGTTGCAAAACCTTGCAGGATGGTAAATTCGCATTTAACATTAGTGTCAAAATGCGGTATGCGGAAGTTCGAATAACAGTATCAGAAGGGAAAGAAAATATCGTTTTAAATATGGAGCTCTGAGCTAAGGTAGATGAGCTATCGGTCCATGACCTTTTACTGCTATCTTAAAATACAAAAATTAATAATCAGACCTAGCCACGCGTTAGAACTCAGGCCCTGGTTCGTTCCTACCTATAGTCAATTTCAATGAGAGAAATGCTTTCGTCTGTAAAATTACTATCTATTTAGTACAAGTAAAAGCTCCGGGCTTCCCATCAAAAAGCTCCAAAAGGTCGACCCAGACCTCACGATAATCTTATTACGTGTGTCCTAAGTGTTAACTATTAACACATTTGCATTCAGAGGAGCCGCTAATAACCATAAACCCTAAACCCTAACCTATATACTTATGCGAAACTGAAACCTTGCCCAAATTCAAGTATGAGTAATGAGTACAAATAGCAACAAAGCTACAGGCATTAGGAGAGGACAAGTTTTGACACCTAGCCTTGACCTAGCCTATCCCTGTCACAGAGCTTGTTAAAATCCTAAATAAATATGACTAACAAGCTTGGTACTATGTATTTAATATATTACATACCTAAATGCCCTTTCACTTCAAGAATGTGAGATCCCAGTCCCAGGAGTGATGGAGAAAGGGCGTGATATACTTATGTACATAATTTATACCTACTTTACCTAATTAAACAGGAAAGGATATGATCGGATTAATTTCAAATCTAATTAGCACGCACTACAGGGATGACGTTCTAAATCTGTGCTGTTGGTCTTGACTTTAGGCAATATTACCTAACAACCGTTCGTGTGTTCAAGGTAAATATTTGACTTATTTTGCATTTGTATACATGCATAACCTTAACTGGTAATGGTGTAATATTAGGTACTACACTGCCTACAATATAAACGGATTTAATCCCGAATTCAAGCATTCGGCTCCAGCTCGAGTCTTCAGATTCGGTACTTACTACCTAATATGAATATGTGTATACCATACGATTACATGATATAATATAGTTAGGTCAGTTCCGCGTAATACGTAGTGGGAAATTCAGAGGTTGATACGTACTGGGAGTGTGCGCAATGGGACCGACTCCTATTTATAAGTAAACAAAACACAATTCATGAGCCTGGAGCTTCAGACTTATCCATTACCGAGTCATTTCGTTTAAAACCTAAATATTCTCGCCAAATACTCGCAACCCTAGTGTTAACCCTAAAGATATACTTACTCAATAGAAATTAATTTACTAAATCCAATTATTGCACGAAATCGTTCGAACCGTATAGCAAACTTCGTTAAGCGGCGGAGCCGCGTGGACAAGTATAAGACAAGAGCCGAAGGCGACGCCGTTACTATGTACATAGTACTGCACTTATCTAACTATTATAAAATTACTCCAAGGTTTGGTCTGTCAGATTGATCCTGATCGCAATTCTCAACCTAGACCCACCAAATTAACCCAGCAAAAAGTTATGCCTAATACGAAGGTCAAGTTTGAAAATAGGATTTTTAGGGTCAAGGGGTCAGGGTCTTAAGGTCCAAAAACATGTCCCTTAGCAACGGATTTTCTAGTCTTTTGTTGACATTTTCTGAAAATCCTAAAGGGATTTGTTGACAATTTTAATTCCTCCATGGTGCATAACAACGAGGACCAGAATTACTTAAATTACTTTGACTTGACATACCGCCCAAGCATAACTCTACATGGTCCAGGTCCAGGTCCAGGTCTTGGCACTGTCACACCTCGCAAATGTTAATTTCACCAAACAGATTGTCCGGTTTTAAAGGTTGGTGTCGGTTGATCTTGGGTGGATTTAGGGCTCCGCATCGGTCGGTCCACGGACCGGACCGACCGGGCGGTCCGGTCCGCGGTCCGGTCCGGCTGTTTCGTAGGACCGAATATTTCGGTCGGTCCACGGTCCGGTCCGGTCTGAAGTATTGGCCCGACCGTCAATCGGACCGGACCG
>JAQFZY010002218.1:0-12434 GCA_034696285.1 Hypogastrura burkilli
ACGATTTTAAAATTCTCTGGCGCGTTTATTATTCTTCCTGAGATCGTCACATTTTTTCCTAAATCGGTAATATTTTTCCATAAAAACGTCACATTTCTCCCTGAGCGAAAAATACAAGCCTTATTTATACATTATGATTTAGGTAGTAATTTAATATTCTTGAAGCGGAAAAATGTTTACTTTAGCATAAAATAATAAAAATGGAAGAAAGCATACAAATAAATGGTACATTAAATCGTAATTTAAATTTGCCTTCTCTAATAGTTAGTTATACAAGTTAGGTAGGCTCATTTCAATACTTTTTACTCAGCATTAAGTATGCGACATTTCTTCCGACCTTTACAACTGCATTCACAATTGTGAACTAACGTAAGTCTCGAACCTCAAATACTAAAACAAACCTCTTTATTTTTGCATAAAACAAAACGTTTTATTTTTGCATAAAACAAAACGTTTTATTTTATTTTATTTTTATTCCAGTTGACATTTTCGGAATTATAAAGAATGACCCCGAGAAAATTGTAACGTTAAACCTACCAAGCTTAAATTTGTAGGTACGTAAATAAATACAGATGAGCCCGAAATCCTACAACCAACGACCTATCCACCGCTGTTTCCTCAAAGCGACGTCTTTTTGTCCAAACGAACCCATAGTAATGCGTGGGCACTCCGAAATGACGGAAAAGTCAAGTATAACTCAATTTAGGGCCTGACGCCACGCGCTTATCCTCCAGACACCCCGCCCACGTGCCCTTAAACTATGTCTACCAAATACCTACCCGGTCCTTATTTCCATAACATAGCCTCGTACTGAGTCTCTCGCATATAAGCGGATCCCAGAAATTCTTTGAAGTCCTCCTAAAAATTTGCATTCAGATGGTCTGGATCCCTTCTAACGGGATGACCTTCAACCGCACAGGGATCCATATTCTTTGATATTATTTATACTGTAAAATTCATACGGGGGGAATATTGGGCTCAGTTTGGAGGGAATGGATGGGACCCCGTACCGGGCCTGCTGGTCTTCCACTATCAAGACTCCCCAGCCGGCCCTTTATGATTTTTGGCTCCCAATAAAGTGGAATAGAGTTGGGCCCCGAAAACATGGATTGAGAAATGAAGTATGGCCAATTTCTCAAAATCAAATTCCATTCTTTCTCAGGCTGAGAGAAAGCTGGGTTCGTAGGCCTGGCCAGCGAAAGCGTAATAAAGATGGGAATCTTGCTCCTTTTACTCCCAATTCAGCCCATTCAAAGTGGGGACGGAGACAGCGGGTGGTCAGAGTCCGACAATTCATAGCAGTGCTAACGTGCTAAGGCTTTCCAACCTCAATTGATGGCAGGGCCAACATTTTAAGACAGGGTTCAAAGTGGGAAGACTTCGTAAAACAAATTCTGGTACACACGCATGGTTTGAGCTCAAATTTTTACTCAATCATAAAGTTAAATTTTACCAAGCTTTTCACCGTACGTATTAATTCTAAGTTAGAAAGAAGAATTTCAATCAATGTCACATTAGTTTACTCTATCGTTGGTACCTTTATTCGGATTATGGCCACGAGCCCCACTGCCTACTTGCTCGAATGTAAGTCCTCGAAAACGTCAAGTGCCTGAATGCACAGTTTGGCTAAAAATTAGCGCCCCTTTTCGAGAAGTCGCTATAGAAATAAATGTGGCAAATTAATACGGAACCCTCTTCAATGCTACAAGCACACCATGTCCGCCCAGGTAAATACATGTACTGCTAAGTACGATATGGTTCCAACTTAATTGTACATTCCCATGCAGTTTATTATGGCGGTGCCTATTTATTAATTAAGATTGTTAATTAAAAAACTTGACACAAGTTTGGATTTAAATCGATATATTCGACATGTTGTACAAAGTGCCCGAATAGCAGATGATCGCTACTAGAAAGGCTTAAGGGAACGTGTCCGAATGCTATTCAAAGACCGAATGTAAAAGTATGAAGCAGCATAATGGCAAAAATGGAGTTTAGAAAAGGCTGAGTACCCTGAGCTTAATATGCACTAGAACGAAAGAAACAAGTTCCGTGAATCTAAATGTAATTAGTGAGTAATTACAGGTACACTCAGATTTTCAAGCGGACCCAAGGTTAGCAACATGATTCAACTGAATGAACTCGATTTTTAGTAGAAGTAAAGGCTGACATGGAAAACAAATCATTCTGGTACATAAGGCTTCTCGGGCACTTGCACATTCTGGCATATGATACTTCAAGCACATCATAAATTCGGGCAAATGGCCATTCGGGCACTTGAAATTCGGGCTCGCGACCAGACACGCACTTATTCATCCCTACATCTCACAACACTCGCAAAAAATGCCCGGGACTTAAATTAAATCGTACCGACTATTATTCCTTAGATACTGAAACAAAATACTGAAGGAAGCCACTCTGATGCTCTTTTTACAAAATGCAAATTCAATCTCCTTGAATTTCGCGAAGTTTCGTTGGAACCAATTACAATATTCCGACGAAAAAATGTCCCTGCTCTACATATTTATGTATGAACTGCATCCAATTTCCAATGAATGAAATCCAGATACGTAGCCTACTAAGGATTCTCCGCTCTAGATTGTCATGGACCCCGTACGAGCCAGACTGCATAAATTACGGTCCCCGAACCCGTCGGTATGCATTCTATTACCATGTAAATCAATGTGAGGAAGACAGGCGGAATTCATATTTCATTCACTTTTTTCCATTCCAAAGCAAGAATCCAGAGTAGGTTTAGCCTTCTTTTCGACGTACATATTTATACCCCGCATCAGGGCTTATCCGGCCGCTCCGGATATTGAATGCCTTCCATATTTACTTTTGCCCGAAATGGGAGGAAATCGCATTGGGGAATTTGATACAAAATACGGTAGTCACTTCTATGGGCTCATTATTCCGGAACCTAACGGTGGATCTGGAACCAAATATTTGCACCATAATAGGCCTAGCACCTCTAATCATTTTAAACGCAAAGGTTATGTGGCACAACCTTGCGAGAAAATGTCCCATATGCTAATACGAGCGTGAAGCCTCATCCATAGTTCAAATATTTCCTATGCACAGCTGAGCAAATATTTTACGCTTCCAGGTTTCCAGGCATTGATCAATATTCCTGGAGCACCAAGAACTAATATACGCTTTTCTGCATACTAAACGCCTTTCAAGGGAAAATGGTCTTTCCCTTGCTTTCTGCAATGAATTCCCTTATAAGCATTCAGTCCACTACACAGGGAGTCAATTTTGTGGCATAATTTTTTTTATATTATTATAGGCAACTACGGTGGAATAGAATACAGGAATATTATATGTTGCAGAACTGTTCAGAAAATTGGACGCTATGCATACCATGTGTGGAGGAATGACCGAAAGGACATTTGCGCGATTTCATTTGGCCGAAAACAAAATGGTCAATTTTTCAAGTATGAAGTTATTTACATTTGTAAATAAATTTTGGCTTTTCGACCAAAGTGTTTTCGACAAAGACGGGGTTCGGCCATATTGCTTTTCGGTCAAAGGAAATCGGTCAAATGTCCTTTCGTTCATCTGAATTCGGTGAAATGCATACTGACTGTTACTGTTCTGTTTGGAAGGCCGAATTCAGCCATTAGAGAATTTTGAAATTTTACTACTTACTCCAGGCTGGCTCCAAACCGGAATTCGATTATCCAATTTTCTGAGAAATCTTCAACATAAGCAACTACATATACGATAAATGATTTTGGAGACTTATTTATGAGCAGGCAGGAGCCGGAGCCAAGGTTGACACATCTGACTTCTATTACTATGCAAGGCACAGCCTGCGGACTGTTTTACTGCGTTTGTCAGCAGGAATCCCGTGGTTACAGATTAGAGATCGGATTGGGATTGGGTCCAGGGAACCGGAAACTATTCCTGCCTATGTAAATGTAATATGGAACGGAATGTTTGCACTCTCGGAGCGGCCTGCCTCGAGGTTTTAGTAGTAACAGAGAGCCGCGTAATTTGCTAGGTTCAAAGCCTGAGCTCTTAGGTGTGAAATTCCGAGATTCGGGTAACCCAAAGCCCTTTAGGAATCTAATAAGACTGATTTACTGCGGAATTTAGAGTTAGGAGAGTTGTAGCCATTTTGAGCCAGGATTGATTTAAAGGCTTAAAAGGGCTAGGACGCTAGGCGTGCTTGGTTTTGATTAACAATCATTTGGATTGTAAGCTAGCATCCACATTGGCTAAAAAGAAATGGCTATCATTTAAAATATCACCAATTAATTCGAAATCCGTCACCAATTAAAGCAGATTTCATCACCAATTACAACAAATTACTCCCCAATCATTTGGAAATTATTATGAAAATATTTTTGAATTTACATTAATTAACGGGATTAAAATCCGCTTATTTGAAATATTTCAAAACCTTGGTGGGGAAATCTGCTCTAATTGGTGAGAGATTTCCAATAAATTGGAGATGGTTTAAATATTCCTCATAAAAAATGCTTCAAGATCTAAGTTCTATATTTTTGGGGATGCATTAAACACAAGCATAGGATCCACTTCATCAATTTCCGCAGAGAACCGAGTACATGTACCCTATCATACAGGAATAGCGCTTATTAGCAGAAGTACGTAACTATTCTGGAGGTACTCGACGCGGTCCAATTCCCGTTCCTACCTACTCTGTCTTGACAAACTCAAAGTCTTCTTCCTAATTAATTGATGCCATTCTTTGTTCTAGTCTGTTTGTTCCGAAGAACTTGAAGCCCAAGCCAGGCAGGTAATGATCTCAAGGGACTCTGTATCTGCCTAAATTACCTACGAAATTAATGGAACTGAAAGGTTTCGTTTATGCCGATAGTAATTCCCGCCAGACTAGGCCAGGTCTAATTAAAGTTACGAAATGTTATACTATGCCCCTACGTACTTCTGAAGGACCCAAAAGCCCTCGAGAAAGTCATTTAAAGTCAGAGTCAGTCAGTACAGGAGCTATTGTCGTCCTTTGTGCCCCCTGCTGGCTCTTCATTAGACGAACTTTCAAGAGCATTAGGGCTCTATTTTTAATAAGAGGGACAGAAGAGCCCAGAATTCTAGGATTCCTTTGAACTCAAGAAATTGGCAGGCTGCCTCTGCTGTAATGCCTCCTGGTCCTCAATTACTTCAAAGTTCAGGAATATATATGCCTAATAATTACTCATTTGGGATATAACTGAAGGCGGACATTCATTAATCATGCAAAGGCACAATACGAATTCCGCCCTATATTTACAAAGGGAAAATTAGCGTTCCACAGGCTTTGTATACATCTTAGCTATAGCATATTATGGAGTTGGAAAGTATTTCAACATTTTAAGAACCAACAGCGATAATTAAAACAGATTTATCCACTTAAGCATGAACTCAATTTTTCACACTCCTACCATTTATATTTGATGTATTTATTATTTCTGTGGTCTCGGGTCCAAATAATATAAAGTTTGTTCTAAAACAAAATATTCCCGACGCGAGTCACACTTTCTGGTTAGCATCTAGATTTTGTAATTGTCCATAATCTGTTTTTATTCTAAAATCTATATTTTTGAGTAGTATTAAATACAAGCCTCTACATTTAAATGTGAGGATCATTAAACATTATAACTGACTTAGACCCTTTCACTGAGAATTAAATGCAGACTTTAACTCCACACAGTGAATCTCTATGTTTTCTACTGTTAAGTCACAGCAAACATGAAAAATAGTTACACGTCCGTCCTCAACTCTACGAGACTTTTGTGTTAAACTAATACCTAAAGTTGTACTTCTAAATAAAATACGATGTTTTAGTATTCATTTATCTAAATTCTGGGAATTTTTTAATAGGTATTCTTAATTCCAATTCCCTTCAAAACAGTTTCGTTATAAAAAAAAATAAAAAATTCCCTTCAGAGCAAAATACTGCAGTGAGCTAACGTTATAGCCAGTAAAGGTAAACTGATTTATTTTCTGAGAAAAACATTCCGTATATAGAATTTATTCGAGCCACTCTGTACGGCGTTAGGATAAACCAAAAAAAAATCAGCTTTTTAATATGTTTGAAAACATAGGTTAAATGCTGAAAAGATGCAATTACAAGCCGGCTTGGATTTAATCCATCCCCAACCAATTTGGCGCCGGTAACAAAAAAAATGTAATAATATAGTTACCCAATTGTAATAAATTAGATAATTAAATATCTGACGACAGCTTCATAGTACTAAACCGTGTTTTGCAATGATAGTTAGAATTTAGAATTAAATATAATTACTAATGGATTGCATTTAATATATTCCCAAGAAATATAGAACGTGTTCGTACAAATATTGAGCCAAATTAGTCTATCCTACAAAGTAAAGTATGAACCATCAGCATAAAAATTAGCAGTTTTCAATTCCTTTCATTATTATGTAGTTTATAGTATTTTCATTCATATTGGCTAATTTTAAGACTTGTACGGCTAAATTCAATATTTTTAGGGGTAGCGCTATTAAGTAACTCGGTATTTAATACCCGAAGACCCAGATTCAAAATGTGTATTAGAGGTACCTACACCCGAAAATGCACGGATTTACAATACATTAAAGTCCCATGCTCTCAGCTCTTTGGTCCATTTAGCCTGGAAGCCTGGCCTAATATTTGTACAACTTACTTTTCGATTTGCACAGGAACAAGCCTTGAGGAAACTCTTCTTGAAGTTGTCGGATAGGAAGGCGTAGAGGATTGGATTCATGGCCGAGTTGGAGTAGCTCAGGCAGCCCGTCAGCAAGAAAGTCGTCAGAATGAACTCCGAGTGAGCCTTCTCCTTGGCCATGAAAATTAGGATGAGCTGGAAATTTGAACAATTTTTTTTATAGGAGCTTCTTCTGATTTTATATATATTTTTTATGCAAATGTGAGCCTCTTTACCTGTGATATCCAGTACGGGGCCCAGCAAATGAAATAGACCGTGATGACGGTGAGGACGAGCTTGGTGACTTTCCGATGACTCTTCTTCCGGTCTCTGGCCCGGTTCTGCTGATTGGATGTAAGGGCGGGGGCGGCGTCCTTGGACACAACGACCCTCTTTGGCCCAACGTGCCTCAGGCGCAGGATGACCATCACGTAGAATATGGAAATCAGTATTAAGGGGATGAGGAAGCCGAGGAAGAAGGAGTAAATGATGAAGGTCTGCTCTCCGCTGATCCAGCCTGATGGCCAAAATATGTTGCAAGAGACCTGAAAGTAAAGAAAATAAGATTAAATTAGAATTCATAGCATTAAGAATTAATAGAAGTGAATTCAGTTCAGGTACGTGTACGCTAGAAATCTTTGGGAAAAGTAGCTACTGATTCAGCGTTAGCGCGGAGGCTGGTTGGCTAGTCAAGGAAAAAGCAGCTTAAAATTATAATAATAATAGCCTTAATGGGAGCGAACGCCTTCTGCGTTCGTCAAGAAAGTATAAACAATAGGGGGCATTGGCATGGGCGCCCGGTTAGGGGAATTTGAATTAAGAATAGGGGGCATTGACATGGAGATGTCAGAATGTACACTCAGTAAGTTGATCCTCCTCCTTAAATACTGCTACAAAACTACCAACAGTGGTCAGTGGTGCCGGGAAAATTCAAATCTTATAAAGCGTGAAGAACATAAGGCCTTAAGTCGTAACACATCACTCACTCTTTCTTAACTCTTACTGTTGATTGATAACTGAAAACCCGTACTGACATACTACTCTGCGCTATAAGCTCCCAGTCCATTTGCTCAAATCCAGATATTCAAAAGACTGCTGTGACAGAGGCTCGGGACGGAATCCTGCCGAAGAGCGACAAATGGGACACTTTTAGCCCGACAATATCCAGAGTGAAGCGGGCAAACATTAAAACTCCAGTTACTAACACGGATTGTATTCTGTAGTAGATATTTACGTGTTTATATCGGTTGGTTAGACATTTGATTAGTCGAATGTTGTGTTACCAATTACCAATTTAAGATTTTCGACTAGCCAAACGAGCCCGCGCTAACGCGGAACGACTAACTACGTCTTCTAATTATTTCTAGGGTGCATGGGCCATATGTGTGCGTTTGTTTTCGTGGAGATACTGATAAGGGTGGTCCATACACCCTAGAAATAATTAAAACACACGCAGTTAGTCGTTCCCAGTAAGGGCGGGCTTGTATGGTTTTCTAATAAGAATAGCCGATGTATATATTCTTGCCCGTTCGTCAAAAAAAGTATAAACAATAGGGAGCATTGGCATAGGCGTGTTTTTAGAGGGATTTGAATTAGGAATAGGGGGCATGCATGAACATGTCAGCTACAAGATACCCAATAGAGGTGCCGGGAAAACTCAAACCTTATCCTGAAGTCGAAACACATCGCATACTTTCTCTTGATTGATAAAGGAAAACACATTTTAACAATTTAATTTATGCCGGGTACCACCTCAAAATGCTGTGTGAGATCAGTATATGAATGTTAAAGCAATATGCCAAGTCACAGGAGACCGCTACCGCTGCAATGAAGCAAAAGGTAGAATAATATTGAGAATTTAGCTTATGCCGAGTAGCAAATCAAAATTCTATACGCAAGGTAGAAACGTGTAGAAAGGAGAAAGGCCGAGGTGGATAAGTCATTAAGGTAAAAACGACGAAAAAGGAACGACACAACGAAATCAAGTTTTATTATCAGTTCAAGCAATGGAAGTATTTTACCAATTATTTTCGGATTATTAACTTTTGCTAGAACGGAGCGACGTGCAAATGCAAATAAATTGAAAAATTAACATTAGCCTCTTATGGGGGCTTTCCTTATGTAAGTAAGCCAAGTACGCTGGATATGTCACCTACGGGTGACATTCTATATATTTTTAATCAACATTTACAAAATTCTAATCGGATTTGAACCTAACTCTATTCTAACTGTATTTTACATTTCTTGATAAAATAAAAATATTTTCTTGGTAGGAAATTAAGTAACGCCATCCAAAAATTTCTAATTTAATTTGTAATTGGAACAATACTGCTTCTGATAGATCTTTTCGGCAAGTCATGCTCGTTTTCGATACAAAATTATGCACTACCCACCCCTATGAACTGTAGCTCTGGGCATTCGTATGATGTAATGAGTTATGTAAGTATTCGAATTCGTATTTCTTATGCCTTAGAATTATGTTGTCCCCAAATACCAACTTTAGCCTGATGAAAACGATCCGAATGAACAATTACAGGTACTGGGCTCAAATTCTTTAGTCGGCTTATGTGGGATTCATAGCAGATCCCTATTTCATACCCAACTGAAGTCATAATCTGCTTCTAGATTGCTCTATTTAGCATTGGGTTAGCCTTATGAAATGGATTGAAGCCTCAGAATTAACGTGGGTTCTCGTATTGATCCAAAAATAGAGCCCAATACGGGCAGAGCTATTGATTTCCGCACGGGGACAGGGGAAGGCTTTAAACAATGGAAATTCATGATAATATAGCTGGGGAACCCCGGTTTAATGTTTACCAAATAACGAGGCTCCGGCTCAAATTTCAAATGGCATGGGAGAAAGTCGGGCCCGCTGCCTACTTACACATATTTCTGAATCTGTTCCTCTTGACTTCCTATCGAGGCTGCCTGCCGGCTCCAGGTTCCGCGGGGCTCTGCATAATGCATGCTGATGCAAAAACAGGGATTTTGAGGGAATCTCCTCATGCGAGGAAAGGAAGGGAAATCCATCAAGTTAAGCCTAAAATGAAGGAGAGGAAATGAAGGGTAAATGGGATTGTTTGAAGCCTCATTTCCCTCCTTTAGGCTCTCCAGGGAGATCCGCCAGCTTCCTACAACTTTGTCAGCTCATGATTATTAGGTTGGAAGAAACCCTTTGAACTGTACTTAGATCCAATTCATAACTCTATAATGGCGGGCTTACTATACATTATTTTATCGAGAGCATTCAATCAGGGGCTCAAATTGACAAGGATTCAAGGGCTAATGCTGGATAGCATCTTTCTTGTTGGAAAAATATATAGATTTTACCGGAAAATGTAGATTCTAAATCTTAATCTTAAAGTAGGTTTATTTCTGGATGTTAACCAAATAATATGCCTCAGGTTGGGTGCAGAATATGCGTTGGATATTAATCCGTATAAACCGACTAAAAATGTTGTTCTAATATCTCTATTTGGTTATTAGCTATTTTTGTTGGGGTTAAACTATATGGTTTTTCCGTAGAATGTATTAATATTCTGCCAATTATAATATATTTGCAGAATTGCATAACTGTGGCAAAATTCCACAAGATTATGGGTTAGCAATGTTTTTCCGGAAAAATTCTAGAAATTCTACTGATAGGAAAATATTATCCTTTGCTAAGTTTACTCGCCCCAAAAATTTAATTCTAACGCCGGAAAACATTTATGATGTTAATGTGTAAATAGTACCAATAGACTAGTTGGGGCTAGCTACACAGACATTAAGCTGGAAAATGCGGTTTTGATAACGCAAAAAATTATTGCTTTTAGCATATTGCTCAAATTAATCAATACAACTAAAATTTAGTGGAATAAAGTTGTTCTTTCTAGAAGAAACCAATCATTACCTACTCTAGCTAACACTCACTAAATTATATTTGCTTAATATGGCTTAAAGAACCTGTTATGCTAGAATCTGAATTTTTTATACGCCCTGAAAGGTCAGGGCCCACTACAGAGACAGACAATACATGACCTTCTGCTCTGTAGAGCCTGCCACTGTCCCGGAATTGCTCCTCTGGCCCAAAGGTTATAGGATTTGGGAGAGAATTGAATTCCAGACACGGAAACGGCTTCCGGCCCCTTGATTTACAGGTCGTCCACGTAGGCGGCTCGTGAATTGGCCGGGATTCCTGGACTTCCAGTCCATTCCAGACACACAAACTATACAGAATAGGTAGGTATACTACCTATAGCTAGGACCATCCTATGGCCCTTCCTTTCCTTATGGGATAAGTGGAAGAAGATCCAATTGGCAGCCCCGAATAGAATCCCCTTACGCCTCAACTTAGGGCTAAGTGGTGTCCGAAATTGATTTAGGGGACGCCTCTCCAAATGGCTCACCTTGTGAAATATTGGTTTTAGGGGATCGACACGTTCACACTGTATTACCGGGACAGAATCCAATTTCTCAGGTCAGGACTTAATATTAGTCCTGCCTGCTGCCCAAGAAATATGGACTCCAGCCTCACAGAAATGTGCAGCTGGCCAAATCTAGATGTTGGAGAAAAATGCTTCCAGTCGATTTATAAGGGATTCATATTCAGTACCTGAGCTATATTGCTTGCTTAACATTTAGATCTGCTCATTTCCACAGTTTGTTGGGCTAAAATCTGTATATTTTAGGGCATGATTAAATACCAGCCTACTACTGCATGTTGAGGCTTACCTTGTCCTCCATGACGATGAGTGTGCTGGTGTACATGTAGATGGGAGCCATGACCATGGCAGACAGGGTCCAGGCCGTCAGGGCAACGATTGTGGCTATAAGCGGCGTCCTGTACTTTGTAGCACTGATTGGGTGACAGACGGCCATGTATCTGTAAGGAAGGACAGTCAGCCTAGAATTTAGATTTTCAATTCACTGGGAAAATCGAAGATTTTACAATATTGCGGATTTTCGCGGATATTTTTCATATTTCATAATTATGCAATGTATTTGTATATGAAATATGTACTTACTAGCAGTTAATTTTACATCGGTTGAAAGTTTCGTAAATATTTATCTTATTAAAATTTTAGCTATCTTTAGTTCCGTTGCAGGTGCTAAGACGGAATTGTTCACTTTAATTACTGAAATTTAAAACATTTTACAGGTTTGGATCTTTTGAGAGTCCTTTTTCGGATTCGTTGATTCCGCTGAAACAGGATTTAGGTTTAATTATATTAAGCCGTATCCCTATTATATTAAGTTTCTCCTATTAGATTACCTACTCAAGTTAGGTTAGGGCGTCGACTAAACATTTGTTTGGTTATATTAGGGTTTTGACTTTGGACTAATTACAGTTAGTGTTAGGTTAGGTCGGTCGTATTAAATTTTGTTTAGATATAAAAAAGGACTTTATTCCGCTGAACGTTAGAACTTTAAAAACTGAGCCAACGCTAATATTATATGCACAATAGGAGCCTGGTGAAAGGTGATCCGTGTCCTCTAATGCTTTGACAATGAAGACGAGGCTCCATTGTCATATGTAGGAAGTATGGAATAGATTAGAGATATTATTACCTATAGAAGAACGTAGTAGGAGTACGTATAGTAAAATGCGGAAATCTCTTTCCTTCCTTCCTCTCCTGACATGATTTATTCGGGCCTTCTTCCGGAAATAGTTTCCATTCATTTCTTATGGAGCAAAAAACGGGGAGTTCCTTTCACATTGGTCTACTATGAGTTTGGCCATCGACTTCCAGCCTAATGCCTCAAGGAAAAGGAGCCATAA
>JAQFZY010002219.1:0-12434 GCA_034696285.1 Hypogastrura burkilli
CAGATTTATTCTTATTATACACAGTCATCTATGAGATGAAGGAAGGAGTTTTGATGTCGTCGGACGGACGGACAGACGGACGGACAGACAAACCAAATGCATATACCGCTTCACTATGTTAACTCGGTAACTAGTTGTTAGTGTAATGTGTATGTACAATCAGATTTGGGGTAGTACATATATACAAACTAAGTCGGTCGTGGGCGGGTCCAACAGATGTTAGGGCATAGAGAGAAACTACCGACCGGAATAAAATCCGAACTGTAATGCTAATTGTGTACTGCGTCTGTATAGGCATTCGTTTGTTCTAATCTTATCTTTGTTTACGACGCTCTGGATTTTCTAGCAAGCAAAGTCGTTACAGAGACACCAAGCTCTTGTCTTGATGTGTAGAGTATACATCGGAAGTATTAGTTTTGAGCTTCGGGAGGACACAATTCGACAAGCATTTGCACCTTTCGGTAAGTCACAGTTATATAATTGCTCTTCTCACCAACGTTCGTGATTAATACATCTATTGATTTTCTTTTTGCTTCGAGACTTGGCCTGTCCTGCGAGAAAAACAAAACAATGAGTTATATCCTGTTCGAATTCTTTCTCAGCTTCCTCTTTTGATTTTTTTTATTACGAAAGCTGTCTTATGACTTATGTCTTATATACGGTAGATAATTACTCATTATTCTTTGTAATTTGTAATAACAGGGCCTATTAAAACCATAAACATGTCGTGGGATCCCGTCGCCCAAAAACACAAAGGATTTGCATTTGTGGAGTACGATTTACCGGAGGCTGCACAGCTTGCCCTTGAACAAATGAATGGGGTGATGATTGGTGGACGGAATATTAAGGTGGTACTTAAACAATACTAAAAACTAGAACTACGACGTATTATATTTGTCGTACTATGAATTTATATTCATATTTTTCATTTTTCTCTTTTACAACCATTTCAACCGTACTGCTGCAGTGTGGCCGAGATACTAGAATCAAGTTTTCTCATATGGATCAAGTAATTGACGATTTAATGGAAGAGGCTAAGATTTATCATCGTATTTACGTAGCCTCTATTCATCCGGATCTGAGTGAAGAGGATATCAAAAGGTATGTCGTGTTTGAGTATTTAAAAACCAATATGAACACAAGTGTTTAACCAGTTCTCCTTAACAGCGTATTCGAAGCGTTTGGTAAAATCAAAACTTGCAAATTGGCTCCAGGTCCAACCCCAGGAAAACATCGAGGTTACGGATTCATTGAATACGAATTATCTCAATCATCCGCTGAAGCTATTGCATCCATGAATCTCTTTGACCTTGGTGGTCAGTACCTTCGGGTTGGTAAAGCCATTACCCCACCAAATGCCCTCCAAGTTGTACGTTAAGTTCCTAACACTAAACATAACCATACTACATTATTTTACTATTCAATTTATTACTACTGTGTTGTAATAGGCAAATCCTGGACAAAGTACAATGCCAACGGCGGCAGCAGTTGCAGCAGCCGCAGCAACCGCTAAAATTCAGGCGATGGAAGCTGTCACAAACACAGCGGCTGCCCTCGGGCTATCAAAGGACGGTACTTCACCCCGTATTTCGGCTCCCGGACTCGAAGCCACAAGTCCAAGAGCTGGTTTTGTTCTTGCTCCGTTGGCAGGTGTTATTCCCAAGATTACTACTCCACCTCAAATAGTAAGCTTATTGAGTTCTTCATGATGTAAGTCGGGCCTAATACCACTAACACACGTATTTACACATACGTAGGTCACCCCAGTTGCCCTTGGAGGTTTTGGATTTGGATCCGGCATGAGTCTAGCCACAGCTCCAGTCGCACCTGCAATTCCACCTCCTGGCGTTGCAAATATATCTGGGCTAGGACTGATGCCTATTGTCGCACAACCTGTTCCGGTACCAACGCTACCCTACGCAACTAATTCACCAGTAACATCAAGTGGATGTAAGTTACAGTATATATTTTATTAATATAATGGTGTCGTCCTTATCTTCGTTAGTGTGTATATGAAGTGTGTTCTATTACTAGCTTAGTAGTTTTATTCGTTATGTTAATAATAATTAAAATATTGTAAATATAAATTGCGTTTTAGTTGGTGGTTTTAGTAGTGGTCCTCCAGCCCCAATTCCTCCGCCAACTATAATGCCTCTGATGTCGCTGTCGGTATCGGCACCAAAGGCAGTACCAGATCCATATGCTCAAACCAGCACTAGTTCAGGTTGGGGTTCACAACAGAAGTTGAGTTGGGAACAGTTCCCACAACCTCCCGCTGTAAGTGGAACCCGTGATAAGCTATATTTATTCTGAAACATTAGCTATCTCGTATATAATGGTCACTGTTACATCAATACTAATTGCTAATCTGAATATCATTGGGCTCTTCCAACAGCGCGAAGAGGCAGCGGACCAAATGGTTGTTGAAGAAAACGAAAATAATATCAGCCTCTCGTCCCAGGAAAATGTTTCTATCAAAGGACAGAGCGCCCGGCACTTGGTAATGCAAAAACTCATGCGGAATGAAAGCTCTCCAGTTATTGTTCTTAAGAACATGGTGGCCCCTGAAGATGTGGATGACAGTCTTAAGGACGAGATTACGGATGAGTGCAATAATTTCGGAACGGTAGAGAAAGTTATAATTTATCAAGAGAAGCAGTCCGAGGAGGAAGACGCTCCTGTCGAGGTCAAGATATTCGTTGAATTTCTAAATCCCTCAGGTAATTTGACGTAAATTAAAGCCATTACATTGAGTTGTGTTGCAAATGCTCAATGCTCAGCCATTATGATTACTAATACTAACATACATGCCTCATTTATCAACAGAGGCCGAGTCAGCTAGAAATGCTCTAAATGGACGGTTTTTTGGTGGACGGAGAGTTATTGGCGAAATATATGAATTCGCTATGTACAAGCACAACGACTTGTCCGGCTAATTGTATGAATTGAATTGAATTGGAAGGCTTGCTGTCGACTTATTTAAAACCATAACCATTTTACTTTCCTATACTGCTCTTAAGCAAAACTAATGCAGCAAAATTACAATTTACTATTATATATATACCATCGATAAGTACTTTTTTATTTTGTTAGTGATTTTGGTGTGATTAGTGCTGCATTAACTGTTAGCTTAATTCACCAGTAGATGTTTGCATCTACCTAAAGAATTGTGTACAAATGTAATAAATGTTTTTTTTTTAATTTAAAAAGTCGACGTTTAATTGAAATTGACATTCGAAACTTCCTACTTTTCGACAGGTGAATAAACAAACGGTAACGCCCCCGTGTCACGGAGGACGGACGGGGGCTGTGTCAATAAAAGTAAACCTAAGACTGACGAAAAAGATTAAAGATAAAGAAATTTGTGTTTGGTGGTCTAGGTGTGCATTTCAATTTGCTTTTCCGAGAACATTCAACTTTTGACCTACTTTTGTTTCTTTTTAGTGTTTTTTCCGCAGTATTTACATTAAAAGTTATACTTCAGACTGTTCCAAACATAATGCGGGTAGTTGCATAATATTCAAATCGGTTTTCCTCTCCTGATTAAATGTTTATTAAAACCTTTATGAACCCGTGCAACATGGTTACTCGTTCCAAAATGTTTTCGAAGATTTGTATTCGAAGAAGAATCTGTGGACGATTTTATTTAATATTTTTTGTTTAGTGTGAAAATGATGTATTTATCTGTGACTGTGAAAAACAGTTTCAGATAAATAAGATTAGGTTTATCTTCTACATATTTCATTAATCATGGCGATGGTTTACGTCTACAGTACACAGGATTCGTCATCCTAACATTCTCTCTGGTCATCATAAAGCTGCAAGATTATTATTCGCCTTTAGTTTGGAAAGGTAAATATATTGGAAGCAGTACACCGTCACGTCGTGTATACAATCTGTAGTATGTAGTATGTCGTAAACATATAGGTATACATATGTAAATAATATATATTTCTTGTTACGTATGCATTAGCAATAAATGTGAATGGATATACTATATTTCAAGCTTGGTATGCCTTGCGACGCAACATTTGTAATTTGTAACAATAACGTTGATATTGTGATGTATTTCAGAAAAGGAAGAAATAACTTGACGACATTAGTACAAAAATTAAAATACGTGTATTCTGTATTCCCTATTCAGATTATGTATTACGTATCCTGTACCTGCTATAAGGTGTACCTTTTACAAAAATGCATAATCTTGATGTATTTCAAGATTGGTCCTTAATGGTATATGGGTAAAGTATTTTGTAAAGAACAATCTCCGCCGACAGCCATAATTGTACATAGCTCTTTGAACAGAGCATACCCCCGAGCCTAATTCTTAAGGTATCCCACGTCTCTTTACATTTGAGATTATACCTTTGTACAGAAAGCAAGATTTTCAATCGAAGACTGCTACCTGCTACCTGCTACCTACTATTACGCTGACAGAGTGAGACAGAAATATGGAAGGACGCGGACATCATATTAGACAACATAGGAAATAGGCCAGGCAGGCAGTTCAATTCTACATAGACGCTCCAACAAAATTTAATATAGTGCTTATCCTTAGAACTAACTTGACTGGCATTTATACTTCTTAGAATTAGCGTGGCTAAAATTTGTTGCTAGAATTAGAATGGACTGGAGAAACAGTTTCGGACCTCGAAATTCTATTCAAGACCTGAATCGAATCCTGCTCGACTCTGAGAAGTACAGTGATGTCACATTTCACGTCGGGCCCGAGAAGGTACCAATTAAAAGCCACAAATTCATCCTAATGACGAGGTCGTCCGTCTTTGAAGTCATGTTTGGGGAACCCTGGATGAGTACAAGTGGGACGGATATTGAGATACCAGACGCAAATCCAGAAACTTTCAAAGACTTTCTACGGGTAAGTTTGAGTATTTTCTTATACATTTATAACCATTTATAGGGGCAACACATTTAGTTTAGTACTTTATTGACCCTGTATGTACTTGATTAAGAAACCGAATATGATGATTTATAGTTTTTGTACACAAACAATATGGACGAGATGCAAAGCCCAATTGAGCTCATTTATCTGGCTCAAAAGTACTGCATTCCGGAGCTGACTACTTTCTGCAGCCGCGTATTGAAAGTTGGAATGGAACTGGAAACCGCCATAGCTGTGTACCAGGCCAGTAAGATGTTTGACCAGGTTGACCTCTCCAGCTATGCAATGGAGTATATGCTCAAGTAAGGAATTAAGGTTATCGTATCCTATCCTTCACTATTTGTATCTATTTACCTATAGTATAGACATTGTTATCTTGGTAAAGTGTAATTATTTTACTTTGTTTTGCTTCAGTGGAAGCCTTGGTAACCTTGAAGCGCGTAAATAAACAAAATTGAAAAGCGTTTAAAGGTTTATTCCGAAGGATATGCATTTCCCCTCTCCCATTAAATTCTTCAGACAACGATACTGACAAAACAGCTCGTCTTGCGCTAAAATTTAAAGACGCATAAATATTGGTAAATTTGGTCCCATTTATGGGGCGAAACTCAAACGTTCTATTTATTGACTCCTACCACATAAAAACCCAAAAAAAAACAAGCTCGGGTTGTCGATTAGACCCACTTTCCCGATCACTTAGGAACCCCGCATATTGAAATTGTTGTAGCGCGTACAATTGCCTTCCAAACAAACTTAATTTTACCTCGATAGGTTAAACCGCTCTTGATATATCTGACCTTTTACCAACCGATCTGGGCATATTTCCTAACACACGTTTAAATAGGGAACTCTAATACCCATTATCTGTAGTAGTAGTCTCATGTGCGTCACACATAAGAACGTTAATGTTTATAAGTACTACTAAAATATACCCAAGTGAATGATCGCATGACATCAGATGTAATCAGTTGTGACCCGTAAAAATTTGAAAATAAAAAAATGGTTTAGTAAAAAGTCGCAGAGTATGCCTGAGTGTGCTCTAAAAAGGACGAAACAAGTTGAGTTTATATCAAACCAATAACTTTTTTTTTGAAGAATGAAAATTCACGAAGGTCCCTTGGCATAACCATATTTGTCATTAATTCGAAGAAGGTGAAGTGGCGTCCCATTCTTACCCGGCCCAATATAAAACTGCTAGTAGTCATTTAGTAAAGAAGCAGTTATAAATATTCCCAAAGTTAAAATGCGCTCATGACTGTGTTCACAAAAGCCATATCAGAAAGCAGGACTTGCCAAGGGACCTTCGTGAACTTTCATTCTTGAAAAAATAGTTATTGGTTTATAATAAACTCAACTGGTTTCGACATTTTTAGAGCACACTTAGGCATACTCTGTGACTTTTTACTGGAACATTTTCTTTATTGGCGTACGTAATTAATAATAAATTGTTCGCATGTACTGGCGTTATAGCACATTAGTACTGCGCATACATATATATTAACAGTGCAAATTCGAAAATTAGAGTTAGATGAATTTACTAATTATTATCTACTTTATCAGGAACGCCACTGGACTAGTTTTGCAAGAAGAATTTCTTAAGCTCGACGTGGACACACTCTGCGACTTAATTGGAAATTCTAACTTCTGCATTAATGAAGTTGACCTGTTCGTGGCAGTCAAAGCGTAAGAACAATACACAGTAACATGTAACAGTATCTACCTTGAGAAATCGAAATTCAAATTCCTGAATTATTTCCATTCATTCTGGTTTTGTCCCTTGACAGTTGGTCAAAGGCGGAATGCGAGCGTCAAAATTTGGCCCACAACAAGGAAAACATGCGCAAGGTACTGGAGAGAGTGACCCCACTCATCCGTTTCCCACTAATGAGCGCAGAAGAATTTTCTGCCCATGTTGTGAGATCCGGCGTGTTGAACAAGCAAGAGATAATTTTGCTCTTCATGCATCTGAATTTGAGCTCAGATAAAATGAAACAAGACATACCGCCGCTTCCTTATGATTCAACCCCACGAGCTTCGGGCGAACCAAGGCCTCAAACTTCGGGAAGAAGCTCAATGCTTCCAAGTAAATTCAGCGTTGGGCTCTATCTCTGCGAGGAAACATGCGGCCGGGATGCTCTCACGTACAGATTCGGAGTGCACGGGAAAATTCATGATGAGGATTTGAAGTTAGTTAATTAAACTTAAAAGAATGAATGTGTTTATGATTTGTACTCATGTAATAACCGCACGCTTTTCATCTCTCACAGCTTTTCCGTAAATCGTCCCATACACATACTTGGATTCGGTCTCTACGGACCCGGCCAAATTGGTCACATGGAAAGACGACCATTCAGAAAGTATGAAGTGGACATTGCTCTCTACACGTTATCAAAAGAGAATCCCAGAGTATTCCTCTCTGAAGTTAGCAGGACTGTTACCACGCGTGACGATTTCGAGGTGCATTTCCAGCACCCTGTCAAGATTCACCAGGAACGGATTTACCACGTTAGGCTCGCTTTTCGGGTAAGTTTCCGTACACTTTAATGATTAAGCCATTCCACTCCGTGATAACACCCTGATTCACAAAATGCTTAATATTTAAAGGGTGAAGAAACTAAGCACGGAATATCTCGACTGTCTCATGTCAACGCAAACAGCCGGGGAGAAATGGTATCCTTCGCCTTTCTTGGACCTTTTGGACCCGGTCCTTATGGACAACCTGACGGAAGGATTCGGTCAATTATATTCAATGTTTAACTATAAAACCGGAACTTGAAGCCTGAGTCTGACTAGTTTGAACTATGCAAATATACGTATTTTCATACGTAAATGAACTTTCAAGGCAGTTTTAAATTTTCGGGCTTACAGGGTTTTGAAATGCTACAAAGAAGATAAATTAATGTTCTGTATGAACTAAAACCGAAAGGAACCTTTTCACACACGTATAATGTGTTTACTCCTGTTTTTTATGATAGTAAATAATTGAATTTTATATAAATGAATTTACTCTATCAAAGTTTATATTTTATATCCTTCTGTATATACTCTAACACTTTTCGACAATATGGTTTACGAGTGTTTAATTACTAGACCTTTATAGACTTCTGAAAATTTGAGAAATAAATAAAACTATAATTATGTGATAAGCATCTTTGCTAACTTTTTTATACGTTACAGTTAGTGTGATTCAACTAGTATCACTAGCTAAAATACATGCTGATTCATATGCTAAAGTTAAATCTTCAGGTCGGTTTGTTTCTTCGATTAAAGAATTATTCATCTCATTTAACGCTTAGTTTTTTATCAGGAACGCATGCATCTTCCATCCATACACGTAAAACATGCACCTACAACGAACCAGATAAAAGGAATGGATATTGACAAACGTTAATAGTAGATACTTTATATTAGTGTGTAGTGACAATGATAGTAAATCGTGAATACAAATTAATCCAGTAGGCTTTCGCATAAAGAGTGTTTGTTAACTGTTCCTGTTGACTTTACTTATGAAAGCGCTCGGGTTAACCTTAATAGTTACGGGTCTTGATCCTGACCATGTCCAATTCCTTTTCCGTGCCCAATTATCACGTTGGGATTAGCTTGCGGATTGAAACCGTCGTCATCCCTTCCACCATTTCCAAAAATAAGCATCAGCAAGATAATAACGGCAATTACAGAGAGTACCACATACAAAGCTGTCCTTCGACGACCTCGTCTTGGTTTGGGTGCCGCAAAATTTCTGCATAAGTACAAAAGACATTTATGTTTACGAATGTCTATTTATTATTCAATTTAAGCGCCTCAATACAAATCAAATAGGAGCTCTCACTTTAGCCATCGTGTGACGGATTCGAAAGGTGAGCGCCTTCGATACTTGTGATCGTCTTCATCTATCAGCAAGGGAGTTTCAAAATCTGACTTTATTGATTTCCGGGGGTTTGGGGCAAAAGCTGAAGAGCTTGACGAAGCTGGTGAAGGAACAGCGTAGTAAGAATTTTGAATAGTAGACCCATAGCTTGGATTTAGCTTTGTCAGAGATGATCCCGGCGTATCATTAATGTGTGAATGAGACTCGACATCTGCATTGCGGCTAAACTTAGATACACCGCTCCTATCTGAGAAGCCTGGATTGCTGTCGAAACTCTGGTTGGCTTCATTACCCTAGAAGAACACAGGCAAATATAGGAACATATTGGGTCTCTCGTCCCAAGATCAAGTTGCAATGCATTCACGTAACATGAATTACGAGTTATCTTATCAGTTATCCAATTACTGATGAACGCGACATGATATCAAAATCAGACATAATACCACGTCAAATTAAAATTAAGATATAATGTAAAAATGTAGAAGCCTTACCGGAAAGTGATGATGAGAATTCGCGCTTCCGTTAACGCCATTGGACATCGAATCTTTTTGGGGTTGAATTTCATTATCTAACTGTATCAAGCAACAGAGCCATGATCATAAGTCAAGTCATTCTTCAGCGACATGGTCGTGAGTTTCCTAGGAGTTACTTTGCATACCAGTGGTAAGCCTAAGCCTGCTCGAGCCCAGTTGACTTCACCCATTTTCTTTCTTAAAGCATCGGCAATTGGGGAAATTTGATTTAAAGGTGGGAACAGACACATTTTCTTGCAAATGGGGCAACTGTAACCCGCCGGAGCTGTTGTGGGCGGAAGGGAACGAGCCCACGTGTCCAAACAGTCCCAATGAACAATATCTGTATTTCGTAAAAGGGAAGTAACATTAACGCTAAATTGTAAAATGTTATATGTTACAGCTTAACTTTTTCTAGACACAACGTCTACAACCACGAAGTTGTCTCGTTTTTTGTAGTATATAGCTTACGGAAGCATAGTAATCGAATTGTGTCTGAATTCGTCAGTTCATCTTCACATAATCCACACTTAGTAGAAAACAAGGAATCCGTAATCCAGTTTCTGTACGTGTCCACTACGCACTAGAAAACAAAAAACATTGAATTAATGGAAGACTTATGAAGTTCTATTTCTATTTTTGGTTAAATAAATTAACGAGATCGGTGCCTAGGACCATGACCTACGCATATAACAGTTTCCGACATTATAAATTCATCTACTATCGCAATAATGATTATTACATAGTACATAGTAGTACTGCGAATCGCCACACCTGACTTAGGCCGGCTGCCGTAAACTCGTTAACAAGTACAAAGTACATTAATAATTACATATCCATATCAATGATCATGTTCAATGTTCAATCCATAGCTAATTTTTTACTATTACACATTTACAACTTACATGCCAGATAACTACTATGCCCCTTGTATTAAAAATCGGCTTCAAGGCTACGTCTAACAATCTGGTCCAGAGAAGTTCCAAAAATGTTGAATGTATAAAAGTTACCTTTGGATGATTGTGCATAAGACAGTGTTCGCAGACATTGACCCGGTGCTCGTAACAAAAGATGTTCGTCACCTTTCTCTGTGGACACTTGCAGAGCCCCATGTCGACCCTCCGCTATTCAGGATTGATGAATTAGGAACTAGCCGAGATTGACAGATAGTCTACACTCAAATCAAATATTTATCATTTAATTCCTCAATGTTTGAAATGGACACGTCGATATTGAAGGCCCGCCTTCTCTATTCCCAGATTGAACTAGTAGCCCAGAGATGGCCTTGTGTATAAGTTTCCGGTGACCTGAAGCTTCTGATTTCAATGTTCAAGCATTTTCTCGCCTCGCTATTGCTACTCGCTGCGTCGCTAGTAGCTGATCGCTTTTAATCGCTAATAAGATTTAGTTAAACTTGAATTAATCTCTGCGTTAAAACTTAAAACCATTATTACCATGACTTTGTGTGTCCTTATATTTCAGAAGCAATAAATTAAATATTTTATTCATTTTTCAAATATTAATAAATTACAAATCGGAAGTAAAATATTTATGAAATCGTATATGTAGTATGAATACCTTTTTTTTGCCACTTCCGATTTTTAAATAACTTAAAAAACTAATTTGACGATTGGAAAGAGTATATACTATAACTCCGCTTTAGAGCCAACGTTCTGCATTAGAAATACATAGTAGGATAATGGTTTTCAATTTTTCTTAAATATCCATAAATCCCGGAACGCATAATGAAATAGCTCACGAATACTCCTGCATGGATGCTGACTTCTGTGTTTAGTTTAGACAGAATGAACAGTAATATCTCTGTACAAGAAAAATATGTTTTTCCCGCAAGTAATGGTCCGTTTCAATATTTCTAGAAATTCCGTTTGCAGGATGTCTTTCTTCGGATTTGAGTCAAGTGAACGCGGACATGGAATGAGACAAAAATCCTATAAATAGCACGACGGTCCACTTGGCACTTGGCACCAGAATTTGCATATGGAGAAGACATTGTAGGAAGGATTTGAGTCAAGGCACAGACTGCTGCCGTCATGTGTTGAAGCACGAAAATGTAGAGTAAAGCAAATTGCAATTTACAAGACACAGAACGCGTTAAGGATCGCCTATACTAGATAGAGGTGGCATAAATACGGGGAATCGGATCCCGAATCCTCCTAATGGGAGGATATGAGCAAGAGCTGATCCCCTTTACCCAAAATAACCCTTTCGAGAGATTTCCTTTAAAAAAAATTCGCAAAAGTTACCCGTCCCAGGCTTTACAGTTGTGAGTTTCATAACTCTGCGAACTAGCATAGGCAAATCTGCAAGGAATTACGTTAAAATATTTTGGCAGGGCCGGCACCGTTAAGTTTACTTTTAACCGCGGATCCGTAAGAAAATATTTAATATTTTTTAATTTCTGCCTCAAAATTCCGGAATCCAGAGGGTCTGGTAAGTAAGAAAATTTTGAAAATATATTTTATTTACAGGCTGCACACAGTACTATTTAGTAACAATTCAAATGATATGATACAAAGCAAATCATCTTCAGATTGATTGTGCTCACACTTGGTATATTTGCAGCTCTTGGTAGGTAGGTACTCTAAACAATTTTTAACGGACCCTCAAAGCCATAGCTGGTATTCTTGATCCTCTACGGGTCACTGAAAGCTCACATGGGGAAAAATCGCCTTCCGATATATCCGTAGATCTGAATAATGTTTAAACGAACTTCAAAGACGTAGCTCACTACCTTGCCCCACTACGGATCACTAAAAGGTCACTTGAAGCTCACTTGGTACCCAATTAGCGAGCTTAGGCATACAGACGTTTTGAATTTTCTGTAAAATGTCCTTATTGTATGCCACTCCGGTATCCTACCCAATCATATTTTCTGTCGATTTACACGTCTACATAAAAATAGAGTACTTGATGATCACATATGCTATGCGAAATGAAGTTGCAGATTAATATGTAAGCCAACTTAAATCTGGTAGTGCCAAAAAATCCCACAAATCTCAGACTCCTGTCATATGCATAAGCATTGCCCTAGACAACGCTTATTGCTCTTACTGTTTGCAGGAACAAGGATTAATTTGGTAGTATTTACAACGTCTGTGATTGTTTCATTAACAAAATTCGATATAAAAAA
>JAQFZY010002220.1:0-12433 GCA_034696285.1 Hypogastrura burkilli
TATTTTTCGAGAAATTAAAATAAAACGATTTCTGATAAGTTTAGCATGGACTTTCACCTTAAAAACTTTCACTGACCGGCGCGACCCCTAAACTTTCACCAATCGGGCCAATTTTTTCTTTGAAATTTTTTTGTCCAATAGTTAGTAGATCTGAGGGGTAGGCTCATCAAAATTCGAAACTTTATTTTTCCCATGCATTTCCCGGCCACCCTATTGGTGGCAGTAGGTTGTCATGGATGTCGAAGACGTCTGGTCTATCCCAGCCAGGAATAAAAGGTGGCTTGAATTCTACGCCATGTAAATTTTGGTAGGCTGTCGTTTTCAGCTTGAACATGTTCTGCAAAGTGAACTAATTGCAGGAATTCATAATCGTCTATCATGCCTTCAAGGTCTGTGCGTGGGTAGTTATAATCATCATGGCAAAGTTGGACTTCAGTTGGCAGCAAGTCATCACTTAGAACTTTTTTATACACTACATTTTTAGTGAATACTCTTGTACTGTTGTGCAGAAGCAGCCCTTGTCGCTGAGTGGTTCGAACTGAAACTTTGATATTTTCTGGATTTTTACCACGTGATAGAGCAACATATAGTTGTCCGTGACAAAAGACTGGTTCTGGTAAAAAGATCCCAACTTCGTCAAATGATTGACCCTGAGACTTGTTTATCGTAATGGAAAATGCAGGACGAACAGGGAATTGCCTGCGCTTGAGAGTAAATGGGAGATTCGTTTCTGTTGGGGCGATATCAATTCGAGGGAGGTAAACTCTCCAACTCCGTTTCCAGTAATGACTTCCAAGTCGATCCGGTCGTACATTTTACGTACGATGAGTCTGGTACCATTACATAAATTCCTGCCAAAGTTTCGAAAAAGCATAACAATGGTACCCTCTTTTAACACCAATTGATGAGTGGGCATTCTGGACGGTGTCTGCTTATTCAGGAACTCTACAGGGTATCTATTCTCTTCGTTGAGATCATCTGATACAATGCTATCAACACTTAAGTATGTTCACTCTTCTCCAGGCATCATTTTCACTATACGGTCATTGATTCGAATTGTATCCTCGTTTCTCGCTGCGAGAATCACCTTGCGAGCCAAGTGATGTACACTGTAATGAGTAATTGCCTCACCATAAATTGAATGAACAATGTCTCAATTTTCGACCATTGAAGGCGGAATCTCGATGATGTCTACAGGCAAGCCACAGTCATTAGTTAAAGTACCGTTAGTTAGAATGATCCATATCGGATCATATTTGACCGATTTCCGGTTTTTCTGGGTCAAGTTTAGGGGTCAATATTTCGGCCGGGTACGGATGAAGGCAGCTGGAACTTAAATAAAATCAAAGGATACTAGTCATATTTTATGAAACTGAAAGCAGAATTTCGCCAACTGGTGGGCCAAATTAGTTATGGCGGGTTAAACTTGCCAAAATAATCCCCGAAAAATAAGGGGCGTTCCATATGCTATTTATCAAAACGGTCGAAAGGCTTTCTTTATGTACTTCTGCTTGGTAACTTACTCATATAGGATAGCATGTGCATGTCATTGTTGTTTTGTTGTTGTTGTGACCTGAATCGTGCCTGAATTATCCTTTCACACCTTTCTCTTCAAAAACCTTTTTATGTAAAATATAAATATATATATGAAACCGAGTTCCTTAATCCTAAAGGGTTTGAAACCCAATTCCAGGAACTGTAGACAGTAGTGCCAAATGAACATTTACCTAAAAAAAAAGGTCCACTTCCCCTTTTTACAGTTACTAATCATATAATTTAAGGTTTACCCAACTGAGGGGCGTATAGAATTTAGACAGCCTTAATTCCGCCGGAGGTTGGACAGTTTTTTCTCGTTTAACTTCTAAAATCGTGTATTTTTTACTTTTTCTGGGTGCAAGGTGGTGACACTTTCCGGGTTATAACTGGCATAAATATATGCTTTAACAGATGTTCTCGCCGAGAACGTTTAAATGAGAGTGTACATAAAGCTAGAGGCGGACATTGTTATGATTTTAATCCAAAAAAAAAAACATCCCGTTTTGATTAGTTCCTTCTAATTACCTATAATTATCGATACCATGAATTAATTGATTAATCACACCAAACGTTGTTCAGGAAAATCCTATTTTCAGGCTCCTATTTTACGTTTGTTAATTTATGCAAGACAAATAGATAGTAGCTTACTAATTAGACTAATTACTATTTATAAAAAAAAAACTAAGGTTTCATCAGGGTTAAATTGAAGTTATTATTAAATTCGTAACGATTTAGTAACCTTAACATATGTTAAAATGATTTTGAAACCGAATCCTGTTTCTTAGAGTTGTCCGGCCATATATCAGACATCTTTTTGAATTTTGGAATGCGGTAAAAACCATTCGCTTCATTCTATCTATGAGTATCCGGATTAGCCCCATCGAAGAAGTCATACCATTATTAGCATGGGTGATATTTGAGGACAACGGAGTAGCCCCATACTCGGGGCTACTCCGGAAACCCACGAGATTTTTTTCGAAAAGTCTTTTTGCGCATTTCGAACTCCCGTCAAAAATTACCGAGCGCATTATCATTAGGAATTACAGGTAGCAAAAAAAATGCTCCCAGTAGAAAGTCGCAATAAGGCCTGAGTGCCCTGAAAAGGACGAAACAACTTATAACACTATTAACCAATAACTATTTTTGAAAAAATAAATGTTGAGAAAGGCCCCTTGGCAAGTCCTGATATCTGATACGGCTTTGTTTCTGAATACTCATGAGAATGAGCGAATTTTCACTTTAGTTCGAAATAACTATGATGGATTGTGTACTTGTAGTTTCTTCTGCGCTAGGTGCATCCATTTTTTTGGATTGGCCCTGCTGCGTTTGTTTAATCTGACTTCGTCCGGAAGGGAAATCTGCAATTAATATGTCGTAGGGTGACTTAGATTTGTTTCATTAATATTAGGTTAGACTAGCTTATAAAAACTCTGTTGAAACCTAACCATAGTTAAGATTGCGAAGCCCTCATGTAGTTCGTCCTACGATATGAGTTTCGGATTTTCCCTTCCAGTCGAACCCCTATTTGTCGATGTGGCCCGGATAAGAACTCTACATTCTCAGAATTATTGACGATTGACGACACAAAGATTGTTTTCCCAAGGTACCTTCGTGAAAATTTATTTTTTTGCCTGAGTGGACGCCTTGGTAACCTTAAAACGCGTAAATAAACAAAATGGAAAAGCGTTTAAAGGTTTCTTCCGAAGAATATGCTATGCATTTACCCTCCCCCCCTAAATTCTTCGGACAACGACACTGAGAAAACGGCTCATCCTAGGCTAAAAATTTAAGACGCATCAAGATTGGTAAATTCTATCCCATTGATGGTGCGGATCTCAAATATAGTATTTATTAACTCCTACTACCCTAAAACGACCTCGGTGTGCCGATTTAACCCACTTCCAGTGCACTTACGACTTCCCGATATTAAAATTATTGTATGTCATTTCAACTCCTTTGAATCAAACTTAATTTGACCTCGATAGGTTAAATAGCTCTTGAGATATCTGACCTTTTACGAACCGATCTGGGGCCTATTTCCTAACACACGCTTAAATAGGGAAATCTAATGCCCATTATCTGTAGTAATGGTCTCATGAGCGTCATTCATAACAACGTTAATGTTTATACTTTATACTAATCAGTTATACCCAAGTAAATGGTGTGGGCGGTATGAATCTCATGACATCAGTTGTGATCAGTTGTGACCCGTAAAAATTTGGAAATAAAAAATTGCTCCCGTAAAAAGAGTGTGCCTTAGTGTACTCTAAAAGGGACGAAACAAGCATATTCTTCGGAAGGAACCTTTACACGCTTTTTATTTGTTTATTTACGCGTATTAAGGTTACCAAGGCGTCCACTCAGGCAATAAATATGCACAAACAGTAGGTTTCTAGGCAGTAACGTTTTCGCAATAACTAAGTCAAAGTCTGGCTCGTAAAATACTGTCCGAGGCAGCCCCACTTCACCTTATGCCTTGAAATTATGTTTACCAGGGTTACACGAAATCAATAGACATCTGGTCAGTCGGCTGCATTTTGGCAGAAATGCTGTCGAACCGTCCCATATTTCCTGGGAAGCATTATTTGGATCAACTAAATCACATTTTGGGCGTGTTGGGAACTCCATCGCAAGAAGACTTGCAGTGTATAATCAATGAGAAGGCAAGAAGCTACTTACAGTCCCTTCCATATAAACCCAAAGTTCCTTGGCACAAACTGTATTCAGACGCAGACCCTAAAGCTCTGGATCTCCTCGACAAAATGCTGACTTTCAATCCACACAAGAGGATAGTTGTGGAAGAAGCTCTAGCTCACCCCTACCTAGAGCAATATTATGATCCCGCTGACGAGGTAATGATTTACTGGTTTACTTAAGACTAAATATGATTCTGAGTTTTGATATTTAGGCATTCATGCACCTGTTATGTAACAACTACTAACAATACTGTAAATTAGAGCACAGCAAAGTTCTACAATGTCTGTTAACGTTAACGTTTTTTACTATAATTTATAGTCCTTTTTAAGTGTTACATCTACATCGGATCTGCTGTGCTTTTGGATCTCCCTATAATATATGTATATTAGTAATTATTACATATGTACGAGTATGCATCTACACAATAACGTAAATTAGTTTAACTTACGTCAATATTTGGTGCAGATACCCTCCCGTTTAAACGGGATTACTCAATTTTTTGTCCCGTTTAAGGGGGTCCCGTGTAAACTTATTTTATCCAGGGTTGGCAAAAAAATACGTTTTTTATATAAAGAACATGTGATTTTGTTTGAAACGTTTTAAACGCGTTTTTTTTTATAAACATTTTTTTTTGCGAAAAACGCTAGCCGATTGTGTTTCCTTGCTTACGTCTCTTATCATTACAGCAATTTGAAATATTCAAAAGAGCGCAAATACCGGAAAACTAACTTCGAAACCGGCTCAAAGTCAGATTCGTAAATTTTACGTAGAATTTTGTCATAAGCAGTCTTGATAATGTAGTTATTACATTTGAAGGTTCTGATTCTGCCGTGGGTGCCCTTCGAGTCAGAGAAAGTTTATTCAAGTGTCACTTCGATTTCAACATACTGTCCATAGACTTCTGTCTTCATCGCGAGTTGCCGGAGTCCGTTACTTAAAGCAAGCCAGATGCAAACAGGGCTCGAGCTCCTACTAATGGGTTCAGTAAGCCGCAGCAGCCGGCTCAATCTCAATCGCAACCAAAAATAGCCATTCAGTCTCGCGGCTATGGACATGGACAGTACATAATCACTAAAAAAATGTCCATGCTGTAGCGCACTATAAATAGTGTACTACACGCTGATTTCCAAATCTTCCGACACCGCGCGAAGCGAACTTAACTAAAATCTAAGTCAAACACTTTTACGAAGTACTAAATAAAGCATTAATCATATCTTTGAAGCTCACTAAATTTACAAACATGCCGCGCTGCTGAAAAGAGTGTGTCCACGTACACGGGCTTAAAGTGATTTTTTAATCCCCTTAGGTAGCCATTATGCTCCTTTTGACAATACCTACACTAACCTACACGTTTATTTTACACCTTTATTAGTTTCTCTTTCTATTCTTTTGAAGTGATCACATACCGTGTCCGGATCTCTGTCCATTGTTAAGAATAACCGTGTAGTAGTTTAAATGGGGTTTAAGAAAAGCGTCAGCCGAACGCAAGGGACTCAGAAGTGTACATTAACCGTCTTAATATTTAAGCCTACTCAAGTCAGATATACCTTTCATAATATTCCCACTCCACTACTTTCGCGATCATTACGCGTGACAAAAGGAAAATATTTATAAAAAACGGTTTAAAACATAAACAACATATTTTTAAAAAAAAGTACATGTATTAGAACGTGTTTTGAACCATAAATGGTTTAAAACAACATGTTTCAAAACAACCAACTCTGATTTTATCCCATAAGAAATACACGTTGACCAACCAATGTTCGGCTATTTGTCCCGTTTAAGCGATATCCCGATTAACCGGGGGATGCTTTCAGGCGAGTTTCTCCATACTTTCAATGCTTTTACAGGGGTTAATAAAAACAAATGCTCCCTAGTAAAAAGCCGCAGAGTATGTCTGAGTGTGCTCTAAAAAGGACCAAACAAGTAAGTTTATATTAACCAAGTGCTCTGACGAGCTCATGCGTGTATCCCGACGTCCCACACGGAATGACGAATCACTACGGTGAAACGAATCACTACAGTGAAACGAATAATAAAATAGAAATGAATCAATTAAAAGTATTTCAAATTCTCGCCAATTAAACGAATTTTTAAAAAGTTTTGAAAGAAATTGATTAGGGCTACCATTTAACGCTTCCCCCTAAAAATCTTACACGTATCTCTTTTCGTTGAAATCAGGTAATTGCTAGTTTTTTCCACCTTTTTCAATGAAAAAGCTCCTCTCAAATCGCGTAGCATACTTAGAACTCGTAAACAATATTTATTCAATGCAATTTTACGAAACTCATACTAATTTAATATACACGAACTGCCAACAATGTACTATGCATTTACTTGAAAGTACTGTATGTTATGAAATAATGTTGACTCTAGTAATAATAGTAGTTCGTCTAAAATTACTTAACGTATTCTACAACGGCTGAAATATAGTAAATATAGTAGATAAAGTAAGGCATGGACATATTTCTACAAAGAGAGGGAAGACCCACCAAATCCAAAAAAAGGATTGGTACATACTCCGAAACCCCCATGTTCCTGGCGGACCCAAAATCAAGATGTTTCAGGTCCTAACGACCCAATAAACACCCAATGAGATCAAACCGGACTTTCCAAGGTTCCTAGGCATCCAACGAGTCCCGAAAAGGACCTTTCAAGGGTCCTATACACCCAATGAGTCCCGAGAAGGACCTTTAGAATGGTCCTAGGCACCCAATGAGTCCTTAAAAGGACCATTGGAAGGGTCCTAGGCACCCAATGAGTCCCAAAAAGGACCTTCCACGATTCATAGGCACCCAATGAGTCCCAAAAAAGAACTTCTAAGGGTCCTAGCCACCCGAAGACTCCCAAAAAGGAACTTCGAAGGGTCCTAGATGCACAAAGAGTCCTAAAAATGACATACGATGGTCTTAGGCACCCTAAGAATACAAATATTACATTGCAAGGGTCCTAGGCACCCGCTGAGTCACAAAAGGCAGCTTCCACCGGTCCTATAGGCACGCTACGCTAAAAGTACCGAAAAGGAACGTCAAGGGGTTCTAGGCACCCTAAGAATACCGAAAAGGGGCTTCCAGGGGTCCTAACCACCTAATGAGTTTTGTATAAGATCGGGAGCCTTTGCTTTCGAAATTTGTTTGCGCTTCGTGTAAATGGTAATTCCAGTTCAAAATTAAATTTTGTATAAGATTGGAGGCCTTTGATTTCAAAATTTGTTGTGCTTCGTGCAAATGATAATTCCAGTTCCCAATTAAATTTTGTATAAGATTGGAGGCCATTGATGTCAAAATTTGGTTGCGCTTCGCGCAAATGGTAATTGTAGTTCCCAATTAAATTTTATATAACATTTGGAGCGTTTGATTTCAAAATTTTCTTGCGCTTGGCGCGAATTGTTATCCCGGTTCCCATTTAATGTTTGTATAAGATGGCGGCCTTTGATTTTTCAAAATTATCTTGCGCTTCGTGGAAATGGTTATCACGGTTCCCAAATAAGTTTTGTATATGATTTGTAGCTTTCGATTTCAAAAGTTTCTTACACTTTGTGCAAAGTACAATGGTAAGCGGCAACAATTTTGGGCTGTACATGATAGTTGATAGCGCATGCCCGTTCGCAAAATTCTGGGACACACCCCTCTAAGATTTTTCCCTACGCACATGTCTGCTGGGGCTCGAAATGAAGTTGGCGGAGAAATGTTTCCACCGCTGATGCCCCTACCCCAAAACCAAAATCTATGACCCTCACTCTAACCTTCAAAGGCAATCGAGTTGTATGAAATTTACATGAAAAGAAGAAGAAAAGCGATGATGCACAATTTACAAAAGGGACAAAAATTAATTAATTAATTAAAAGTTAATTCCTATGATATTACATTTAATGGAAGGTCAAAAAAAAATTCTGCCGCGCGCGCAAACCTCCCCCACCCCCACCCTCTTTCGGAAAAACGTTTTCGGGCTCCTTAGGACCCTCAAAAAATACCCCAAAACCGGCCGCTTCGCGGCAGGGGTTTCGGAGTATGGATTGGTAGTTCAGTGAGTGTGGTAAATGATGAGATGACTGATGATAGCTTACTGTATCTATGTAAATAATTTAAATATTTTAGATTAGGTTAGATTGTTTTAGATCTATGATTCATATTATGGACTCGATTTATTCATTAGTATAACCGTGACTTCTGTCATCATATTATTACTAGTAAACATTCTTTCATAACATATAGTACTTACTAGTAAATGCATAGTACATTGTTGGCTGTTCGTGTACATTAAATTAGTAAAAGTTTCGTAAAATTGTATTGAATAAATATTGTTTACGAAGTATACTACGCGATTTGAGAGGAGCTTTTTCATTAAAAAGGGGGGAAAAGCTAGCAATTACCTGATTGCAACGAAAAGGGGGTACGTGTAAGATTTTTAGTGGGAAGCGTTAATATTTTCCCATTGATTAGGTGTACAAGGAGTCATTTGACATAGTGGGCTCATTGATTTTTAGAATCTACGCATAAAGTTGAGTCTAAAACCATTGACGCCATGGTCGTACGTTGTTTCGTGCAAATTATATTGATTTATAAGTACATAATATTTGCTTATATTTGGTCATTTTCGAATGTAGCCGGTAGCAGAGGAGCCATTCAAACTGGATATGGAGTATGACGACCTGCCCAAGGAGAGGTTGAAGGAAATGATTTTTGAGGAGACAGTCATGTTCAAGGATAAGATGGACGTCGAGCTGAGGCAGCAAGGCATGTGAATTTCTCCGGTATCCTCGGATTTCTGAATGTCGTTTATTACGTGTTTCAGTCTATTGATTCGTGTGGTTAACCCAGTGTCTCCAGACTTCGACTAGATTCATAAGTAAACTTTTATTTTTCAATCATGTATTCTAATAATTTGTACGATTAGTACCCGGACTGCTGCAGACTATATTTCGAATGAGAGGTCGATTACATCTGCACGAGTTGGTAGTTCCAGTTAATGCTCCGTACTGCTCACTTATTGCAAATTACGATGTTGAGTGCTGAGCGTAGTTCCTATTAACAGATCGGAAGAAGCCTGTACTATCAAGTTTCAAACATGCTGGCTTTCCTACGAAAACTATGAAGGCTACATAGTGGTCCATAATTACGATTTTGTGAACCGTTCCATCTTTATAAAGGACCTTACCGGATTTAGTAGAAAATTTTTGGTTTTTTTGCCAACTGGCCATCCGACCTAAAATGTATCGTATCATTGTACTAGACCCTACCCTTAGTATTTTAGGTCGGAGGGCCAGTTGTAGTCCAGGCTGTTATCGTATTGGATCTGTAAAAACTGGACAGAAAGATGAGACCCGTCTCTAATTATCCCCCATGACCTAGGGAACAACAAATGGGGGGGTCTCACTTGATCCGGGGGCTGTGGGGGGCAGGAGGGGGCCTCAAAGTTCGGAATTTGGATTCAGTTTCCTACGCCTCGACACACAACAGTTGGGTTTTATGATGGGCCTCTGCTAAAAGGGGTCGAAGGGAAAAAGGGGCTCATAATCATAACTGGTGGCCCATGAAGAAAACCCTAAAAAGATACTCCGACAGTGGTTGAAGGGGAAATAGATTTTACCTTTTTAACTTTTGCTTGTTTAGCATGGCGAAAGCGGGTTTGCAAGAATAATTATATCTGACAAACCGTTTGCATATTTCCAAAAATGCTTTCTCCCTAGTATCGTGAATAAAACGGTTCCTGTCGTACTGGTGGTTAATTTTTTATGAATTTAGAAACCTGTACACACTAGTACCGTAAGTATAACACAATGTAGCGCGACCTGCCTAGCTACCCGTCTCAAGCTTATATGTTACTGCAGTCTCTCAGTCCTAGCTCAGCTCTCAGAACTCAACCCAAATCCTATATGTATGCTGGTATTGTACCAGAAAATATGGAAAAGGCATTGTATTGACCACTACCCTAGACTTAAGATATAGAAAAATTACAATCAAGGTTTAGGACCTTGAGTTGAGTACTGGTCCTGAGTTGGGAGACTGCAGTAACATATAAGCTTGAGATGGGCTGTTAGGCAGGTCGCACTACATTGTGTTATACTTACGGTACTGGTGCGTACAGGTCTCTAAATTTATAAAAAATTAACCACCTTTACGACATGAACCGTTCTATTCGCGATACTAGGGGGAAAGCATTTTTGGAAATATGCAAACGGTTTGTCAGATATAATTATTCTTGCAAACCCGTTTTCGCCATGCTAAACAAGCAAAAGTTAAAAAGGTAAAATCCATTTCCCCTTCAACCACTGTCGGAGTATCTTTTTAGGGTTTTCTTCATGGGCCACCAGTTATGATTATGAGCCCCTTTTTCCCTTCGACCCCTTTTAGCAGAGGCCCATCATAAAACACAACTGTTGTGTGTCGAGGCGTAGGAAACTGAATCCAAATTCCAAACTTTGAGGCCCCCTCCTGCCCCCCACAGCCCCCGGATCGAGTGAGACCCCCCCCCCCCATTTGTTGTTCCCTAGGTCATGGGGGACAATTTGTGACGCGTCTGATCTTTCTGTATAGTTTTCATAGATAGCCTTACAAATCCACGTTAGCAGCCTGGACTATACTTAACAGTACAAAATAAAATAATCCTGCCCCAACTCTACAATCTAGAAGTGTCTGTGTATACGAAACGAACACGTAGGCATTATATAAAATACAACACCAGTGTAGTATTTAGTTTGGCGTCACTATACCACACGTCTACAAGTTACGTTGTTGTATCAATAAACTTATACATACTACATTGTATATACGGTATATACATACTACCGAACTGATTACCACCTTTACTGTCCATTGTTCAATAAGTTAAAATCATGCCACGAGCCTAGCCATGGGCAAATAGTACATGTCGGTATATGTTACGATTTACGATTCTTAGAATGTAACTGCCTATACCTATCAATGCTGAATGGTAAGTAATACCTATAGCTGGGTTGAAGTAAGGAACATCCCCCACGTAGTTGTTGCCTCCAGTAGTGTAGCCTCCAAGTGTCGCCTCCCATTGTCGCCTCCAACACAGCGCAAAAGTAGATTCCGTGTACTTGAGTTGACCTCACTACATCGTATACCTTTCTCATAATAGCCAAACTAAATGTTGATTTATTTAACCTTTAACTTTTTGAGTAGTTTAAAAAAATCGGCACGAAACACGAAATGGAGGTTTCGGAGGTATTTAGTTCGTACTTTTAGTACGTTGTAACCTAACCTAACTTAAATAAATGAACTTACAAAGTAAAGTATACAAGGAGAAACTTGAGACTGTATAAATGCAGTTCTACTGTAGTGGCGCAGACAAGGGGAGGCGAGAATACGAAGTTAGCATTAGTCGCCGCTGCGCCGTGCTCGAGGCGACATAGGAGGCGGAGGCAACACTGGAGCCTACACTGGAGGCGACAACGTGGGGGCTGTTCCTTTACTTCAACTCCTTGGTTATATTGATAACCATCATCAAAGTGATAGGAAACTTAATGTAGAAAAACCGCGTCAGGGAATAAATACTCGTAACTACAACATGAAAAGACGCACCACATAATTGTAATATTCCAAATGGTCCTCAGTTTTTGTCACGTACTATCATTCCCGCGTTTCCGGACAGTTATGGATTCGTTATTCGGAACATCCTAGCTCCGCTAGAACTTTTGACATTAGTCAGTAGTTGGTTCATTATTTCTGCTGATCCAAAAATGCTATGAAGGATCCTTTCAGCGCGGTGATGTACAGCCCACAATCAATTGTACTAATTGCTATCTCGAAACGAATTTTACTCTTTTACTCTCTTACGGTTCCCCTTTTACTTTTGAATTTGCTCTACATGATATTTGAGTTAGTATTGCCTTGTAAGGATTTCCAACTTGTAGCCGTATCGTTACCATAACTATGTAGGTACCCGAGGTATTCCTGTATGGACTCTCCTGATCTCTCTCAATGATTGCAAACACTGTTAGGGGTCATCCATAAACGACGTCGCCAAGAAAAGGAGGGTGGGGAGTCGGCCAATGCGACGGAAAGCGACGCGACGGGGGGTGGGGGTGACAGCGCTTGCGACGTCGCGTCGCCTTTAATAGTTGACGAAATACGTTGAAATTACGAATCAATTATGACACATGAATACAAATATTTTTCTGTCTAATTCAAAGTCGAAACTGAGTTAATATTTAGGTTTAAGTTTACTATGCAAC
>JAQFZY010002221.1:0-12427 GCA_034696285.1 Hypogastrura burkilli
CAGTGTCACAAATGGCTGGGAAATATTGCGTTATGAACGCGCTGTAGCCGTAGAAATGTTTATGCGTCATACTATTCGTATTGGTCTGGTTTTGCTCAGTGGGAATTGACGTTCAGCTGTCAAATATTCAAGTAGGCTTTGAAAATATGGACTAGTCTATAGCCTGGTTAGCCTATGCCTATAACCGCCTCTGAGACGGCTCTAGGGTGACTGGCTGTGCCGATAGGAAGACTTTACATGGATAAAGTTACACTTTGCATTATTGTACAGTTGCAGAATTCAAAACTAATGTCCCAGCAAAATCCCACAGTAAAAGATAAAGTTTGCGACTATCCGGAAGCTCAATTATCCATTCGGGGATCCGGGAACTGGAATCGTTCTTTTATGTCCATAGGGAAGGCAATGATGCTCTTGGGTCGTATTTTAAGTTGGGTCTGAAGATGAGGATCCGCTGTTTCTTAAACCAAATATTACTTCAAATCCAGTGAACTTCAAAGCAAGGACATGTACCTTCACTTCACCAAATGATGTCCGAATAACTTTTTGTCTGAATAGCCTTTCGTTCTAAACCCACAAAAAATGGATGGTTGAAGATGGTTGGGTTGGAAGATGGTTGAATTAAGGAGTGTTGGTATGGGATACCTCTTAAAACGCTTCCTAAACGTGAAGGATATTTCAGGTTCCACGGTCGCGATAAAACATCTCCCTGGAGCCGCCCCTGTGCTGTGTAGGTTCTCAGTTTCGTACGTATTTAGTATATTTATTACATGAAATCGGAGTCGGAAATTGCAATAGTGTAATTGCATGTGCGAGCGGCTTTAATTCACCGGCATTCAAGACAATTGACTTCTTTTTTTTTTTTTTTTTACTATTTTTTCAGCCCGGCCATGCTCCCTCACTCAAGTCGACTCTTCATGCCAATCTCATTTAGATGTCCGCCGACTTCTAAACCACTCTACGCTAGTCACTCAATACGACAACATTAATATTTAGATCTTCTCATCAATACCCGAACTTCTTTCGTTCTGACTCGTGATTGAATGGTCTCCTAATCCGTTAGTGTGCCACTGAGTCTGACTGGGGAGAACCTTCGACTACCTTGTACAGCATGCTAAGATATTGCCATATTTGAAGATATACCTCATTCTAACGTTCATCTCAAAAATAAATTCAATGTAAGATTCCTTCCTTAGGATTGAGCTATTCTGTGATCCTTTATTGACAATCCTGTTTTAAAAAAAGGCGTTGATAGAGCATTTGTACCAATTCACCAGGTTGGTACAGACATCCTTTTATTGCCTTTATACAATGCATGTCGCTTTTCTTATTCTGTGACATTTGAACGCTGAGCCACGCCAGGGCACCCCGGTGCGGTGCGGCTACCGGTAGCACCACGACCCCCCGGGGGGACCCGGAAGGGTCGCAAGAGGCGAATTCGAGTTAGCAACGGAATCGGATGCCTCAAGGCATGCAGGGTCATATGCTAGGAACGAATTTTTAATTTTGACTTATGGGGGTCACGGGGAGACCTCAAAGAGGTCACCCACGGTTAACCCGACCGCACCAGGTCATGTGACATATCAAAATGACCGTATGGGCCGGGGAATCATGAATAAAGTTGTAAAACCAGATTTCAGGCCTAAGTGTGACCCCACGACCCCGGGGGACCCGCAAGGATAGCCCGGGGTTAATTTGAGTTAACAACGGATTCGGATGTCCCAAGGCATGCAGAGTCATATGCTAGGAATTAATTTTCGATTTTGACTTATGGGGGTCACGTGGTCACCACCCCGGGTCAGGGGTCGGCCTGGATCATTACCCGAGTTAGCAACGGATTCGGATACACTAAAATACACATAACCAATCTCTTTCAAAACTTCTTTAAAAATCGTTAAATTGGCGGGAAATGTAAATACAATAATAAAACGATGGGGTTCATTTCAATGCTGTGACTCATTTCACTGTAGTGATTCGTTTCACGGTAATGATTCGTCATTCCGTCGTGTAGCACGTAGGGCTACACGCAAGCGCTCGCAAGAGCACTTGTTATACTGATATTTTTTATTTATTAGCAGAATTGAGAGCCATCCTCTTAAAACTTCCTTGGGCACACCCATATCTATAAAAGTATCAACACTTTCCACTCCTACATACTATAAACAATAAGAAGTCCAGATTTTACTATTGCGTTTCTTTTATTGTACGTCGTACTGCACCTCCGTTAAAATCATAATCAATAACGGTGAGCAGCGGAGCGGAGGAAGAACAGAGGCCGGCGTTCGTTTCCCTTCTGGATCTATATGTACATATTATGTACATATGCCCAGTGATGGTACCAGCAGATCTCTTACCTGCATGTCAAGTGCGTATGGATAGGATAGAGAGAGATACGGGAATGTATAATTCCAGTCTCAACAGTCTATACATTTTCCGACAGCGGGACACAAAGGAAGCGGCAGGATTTTTCAATTACACTCCTCTCCCCTTTCCTTTCAAAGGTCCTTTCAAATGGGCTTGTTGACATAGCGGCTCTACATCGTAGTCCAATTGTAGAGGACAGGTGTGAACTGGGGAGTGTTTGCGGGTAGCAGTGAAGTGGAGCCGAGATTTCAATCTTCGAAAACCAAAGTACATAGTCGTAATAAGGAGGAACCAAGGAAGTCAGCATTGTTAGGTATGAGAGATAATATCGAAGTCATCCGGTCATGGGAATCTTGCCCATAAATAGGGAACTGGTGACGTGGGCAAGAGTTGGACTCAAACAGGAGTCGGTATTAGTCTTGGAGGGGTAACTCAATGACTTTCTCCTGGAGAGGGTTGACGGAAAGTTGTGTGAGGTTGAGTGCTATGTAGGCTATTGATGGGCCCGTCCATGAGAGTCTGTGTGGGCGAGGAGGGAGGGAGTTTGGTCTAGTTCTATGTAGTATCAGAATTTCATTCCTCGTGTCCTGCCGGGGTTCAGTTGGCGGCCGAGCCGAGGTCCCAATGGCGCAATTACATTTTCATTTTACACTTAGGGCCTAATTAATGGGCTTTCCACCTCGTTCTCCTAACCTGAACTAACTTGAGGATCCAAGGCCCAGAATAGTCCGGAGGCCTTTAGACTTTACAAAGAAATTAGAACAAAGTTTTATGAGGCAGTCTTCTGGGAGGGAGACTTTTATTGGGCTGCCTGCGTAATACATACATATAACAATCAAGCATGGGGGCCAGGTATATTCTAAGACCAGATCATAGAGACTAAGGCCCACCAGCCAGCAGTCCCTGCCATGTGACTTCCAAATTCCATGTTTAGAAATGAGGGAGAACTTAGTAACGTATAAGGGAATTGAATCCGAGAGTCGGGATTGAGTGCGGAGAGGTTTGGAGAAAGTCATCTGGACTTGATGTCCCAATGGACGCCTCTCAACTTTCTCACAAACAGGGACATGTATCTCCTTTCCCAAGCTCCTTTGGACTCGGGACGTCCTGTTGTTCAAAAGTTTCCAATCTCCGACTCAGTCAAAGAAAAAAGACCCATCTCGGGCTTAGTTCGTAGGGGGATGAGCGGGGGCAGAGTACGAAACCACGATTAAGATAAAGGCATACATACATATATGTATACATACAAGAAGGCCCATACACATGACTTACCCACATCCTAGGAACATCTCTCCAGAACTTCTAGGCCCTAAATGCCTGTACAAATCCCCATGATTCTCATTCTCCAGAAATAGAAACCAACCTAAATTATTGAAACAGACTCTAAGGACTGAGTCAAAAGAATAGTAAGAGGAAACCAAACGGTATAGTGGACCATTACATGTTAATTCTGTTTCATCAAGCTATAGGAGACCGTCCATAAGAGACGTCCGTCAAATAAAGGAGGGTGGGGGTTCCAGAAGGCGGGCAAAACCGGGCAGCAGGGGCTGTGAGGGCTTCCCGATAACGGACGTCAGGAAGTATCTCTCAAACTAGACTTTCCAAATACAAAATTTTGTATGATTTCGGTATTAAATTTAGTTTTCCTTATGTATGTACACAAGACTATTATAATGAACCCCTTTTCTAAGTCACAGTGAACAACATGATGCATCTTCTGAAAACAATGCAAGACTTAACAAGCTAAATCAAAGTAAAAATTAACAAGCATATTTTTAATCAAATCGATAACCAAAGTTTCAGCTGATTTAAATAAATAAAATGAAAATTATAAATTAATCTCATCGTCCCGAGTTTATTATTGTTGATACATGACAAAGTCCCGAAATAATGAAAAGGGATTCCGCACATTCAGTGAACTAACTTTCAGCTTCTTAGACACAACTCACAAGCTTTGTCTTTATTCTAAATAGAAAAGTCTGCTAGACGTATTTTAAAATGTTGAAAGTTTTGAAGTTGACACAATTACAAAGAACCAAAATCTAGATAAAAACGTCGTGTCAAGTGCTTGTGTTCATAGAAAAAAAAAAATATTTGTTTTAGGGGGGTCAACTTGTAAATTTAGACGTCTTTTTATGGGAAGGGGATGTAGGGCTCGGACAAAGTCGGACAATAGTGAGGGAAAGGGTGCAAAAGCATGTTTTTTCGCGGACGTCTTTTATAGACGGCCCCTAGATTCTTCGACTTGGGTGTCTGGGTGGAGAAGCAGTGTCAGTTCTTTGGCGGAAAAAGGCTTGTTACGCTTTTATGAGTATAACGTGATGAATTGGTGGTGTTGTACCGGGAACGGGGTGCCTCTCGCCTGGATCAATGTAGCCATGCGAACAGGTTTTAATAGAGTTAGCTACAAAAAAGACCCAGTCCCCAGTCGTACATCATATTGGAAGCTACAAGGGTTCACCTTCATTGTGTAGAGCTCTCGAATGTCGAACTGTCACTTTGGTTGAAATATCGAAAACTTTGAACGTTGAATCGTTTGAATGTCGGAACTTTTAGAGGTTAGGTTAGATCAGTGTTTCCAGTATTTATCAAGTTATAAGTATCACCACGATGAAAAGTGTATTTTTATCACTTTTTATCCGAGGGGTTTGCTGATAGAAAGTGATAAAAAGTGATACAAACTTTTTTAAGGAAAAATCGAGGTGGGGTAGGTTGAGAGAGCGGACAAATAAAGAGTGAAAACTAGCGCGGTGTTTCAATTGGCGCGGTGGTAACTAGCGCGGTGGTCTGTAATGTTTTAAAGAATCACAATAGCATCGGATACTGCATGAATAAAGTGTACAGATACAGACAGACTGGCTTCTATCGTATGAGCCGGCTGACTTGTGGTGGTACGTAAGGGCTATCCATGGATCAGTTTTAGAGGGTTGTCACTTTCGACATGTTGTGACTTATTCATGCATCTACCAATAACATGTTTCTTGAAGGCTAGTTTCGGAATACAATAATTGGATGAGGTTAACGGACTCCTATAGTAGTGAATTAGCTGAAAAGTTAATAGGTATAGGTAGTAGAGCAAACGTAGTTGAAACCGAAAGATACAATTTAATGATTTGTTGTTAATTTTAATTCCCTATTGGGCTGAGTTTAAATTTTGGCGCACGTCCGCCATTTTGATCACTTTTTATCACTTATTATCAGTAAACGATAAAGTTATACAAAATATGCAAAGTGTTAGAAAGTCGAAACACTGGGTTAGATATTAGGCTAGAGGTTAGGTTAGATATTAAGTTCGAGGTTAAGTTTGAGGTTAGGTTAGATATTAAGTTAGAGGTTAAGTTTGAGGTTAGGTTAGATATTAAGTTAGAGGTTAAGTTTGAGGTTAGGTTATAGGCTAGGTTAGAGGTTAGGTTATAGGTTAGGTTAGAGTTTAGGTTATAGGCTAGGTTAGAGGTTAGGTTATAAGTTAGGTTAGAGGCAGGCCCGGCGCAGCACATCGGTAGGCCCTAGGCAGATCTGTTTTTCAAATAAATGTACTTGTATTAGCAGTTCTTTGTTTTACATTGTACATTTTACGTCTATCTTCTTTTTAATGTATACAGTGAAAAAATGTTCTACAATTTAGCTAACCCGACTTTATCTGCTTTTGGTTCCGCAAAAGTTTTAAGTATGTTGTAAATCTGTTAGATTATATCTGAGAAAAGTTTGAATAAGCTTCAGAATTAAGAAGTCACGTTCGCCTGATGCCACTGTAATCAGATGTGTCAGTGTCAGTAGTATTTTTATATCAATTATACGATATTGACAAAGGTAAACTCTTTGTGACGGCGAGAATGTTAAATCAGAATGAGATTAACCAACGCCCCCTCAAACTAGTTTTTTGAATCGAAAATAGGCTGAACTTCGTGTTCATAGGTTTCCGAAATCCAATTTCTCACTGATTTTACCCAATGAATTCTCGTCTTCAAACGGGTAGGCGATATGTGTTTTAGCGTAAATGTCGGAGTGTGTTTAGTCATAATTGACCAACGTTGTGGAATCAGATTATAAAGGTTTTGCATAAAGAAAAATAGGTTCAGCGCCATCCTTAAAGACTGAATTGATACTGTCGGAAGCACATGAAGCACAAAAATGAACGTGGTCCATTGGTCCGAACTGTAATGGTCAGCTGCTCTATCCGACTAATATCACGGGTGCAGTCAGCAACTATAGTGGTACGTTGTCGTTTTACACCAGCGTGCGATGCTCTCCTTGCTCTCTGCAGCCATTAGTTATAAATATGCATTCTAAATTACATGACTTATATATTGATCCTGGATTTAATGTGTTGCTGCCTTCCTTGCGTGCTCCTTCATGATCGGGTCAAAGGTTGCAAGCCATTTGACAAGTCATAAGAAATTACCATTATTTCAACAGTTGAGTGTAGTATCCTTGGATCCACGAAAGACTAAATTATTGCCAGCAAGATTGTTTCTTATGCCAAGGAGTTGAAGTAAGACACTACTAAAATACTTCGTCTGTTAGTGTTCACATGAAATACAGTATATTCAAGTTTATTCAGATCCTTTAAAAATTATACAAGTTGTCTACACTCAATTATTAAGTAAACATTGCTCACTTCCTCTATAAATTGCTTTTATAGTTCAGTGTACATAGTTTCTCCTCTTCTGAGGCAATTTTCCATTTCGATCTATGCCAGAATACATGTTTAATGGTAGGGAGACGACTCATGACTCTAAATTCTAGCAGAAATATTTTCCCAGTCGTTTAATCAGTCTACCATCATTGCTTCGCTCGACGGTGAAAAGAATTTGCTGGAAAAACAAAAAAACAGCAGACTTGCACTTCGAATACACTAGCCATCTTTGGTCCATTTTCAATATTTGGCCTTAGTCCAGTAAAATGGCTATTAGTGAAGCTCATTTTTGTGTTTTGATACGTGGTCTAATTCTAATCAGATCACGACTCACAAATATTTAAACAGTGCAACCGAGTTGTTGGGGAGTAGAAGGTGTAGATTGGATTAGAATTGTGTACGCTCTCCCCTTAAAACCATTGAGCACATTATATGGTCCGGGATTCCAATTCAGCCAACAAAAGCGTAGCAGTTTGTACTAATTTAGTATAGTACTACTAAATGATTTTATAAGGGAGTTTGTATATCCTGGATAATTTCCAACTCGTAGGCCGGCAGGCCCCTGTAGCCGGTAGGCTCTAGGCGTTCGCCTAGCTTGCCTACACCTAACGCCGGACCTGCAGAGAAACAGCTTGAAACGGGAAACGTTTACAACTTCCGGCATTTAATTTGACGCAAACTCTTGGCATGATGCGCGAGAAATCTTTGTAATGAGTTTTATTACAACTTTTGAAATCAATCCTATTTAATATCCACGAATATCCCTCGCGCGAAGCGCAGCTAACTTCTAAAGTGAATTGGACATCATATGACAGAAACATTCGCGCGAATCACTAAAATATTGTCAAATCATGCAACCGCAATAGGGGCCCATAGACTCTTTGCACCAAGTCAAAGAGTTTTTTTTAAAGCTATTAAACTTTCAGCACACTTCTGACCCTGACCAATCATAGCTAACATAACAGAAAACATTTCATGTAACACGGAAGAAATTTTTCCGGAAGAATCAGTGGTACCTACTCACTGTAACAGGTTATCATTTGCGCGAAGCGCAAAAGATTTTTAGCTAATTTACTGAGTATGCTTCTGACCCCGCTTAAAATTGGGGCTCTGCTTGCAAGGGTAGTTGAATATATACGTATAAGGTACGGCCAATCCCTTAAGAAAGAGATGGGAGAAAAAAGAGGCTTGGCTAGAGAGGCTCACGTGGTTCTGTACTCCGTTGTTATGACAACGTGACGTCATGAAGCGAACCGTGTACAATAATCAGCTCATTTCTCCATTACTATTACCGTGTAAAAACATTGGATTTGACTTCACGATCTCATTAGTTTTGTGCTTTACGTACGTTAGTTCTCCGTGGTATTATAGCATATAGATCTGCTTTGCTATATATTACCATGGTCAGTGCTTGTGCAGTCGCGGATTGTCCGAATTCAACTCGGGTGACAAAGGTGCTTTAATCCTGACATAATATTTAATGTTTTTCCTATACAAAATCGTCATTTGTGCAAAGTTTGGTAAGTAAGGTGTAAACGAAATATCAAACTCGACACAAAGTCAGTGGGCTAGGAGTGGGCAATTGCCCACGTCAGATTTTGGAGCTATACACTAGATAAAACGCCCTCTCTGCTTTTGGACTAATCCTGTGCAAACAGCTACGACTGCTGAATACCATACATTTATGCCCAGATTCAATAGATCCGTTAAGAGGTTATATGCTCAAAATTACAAAGCTGGGTTCTGGTCATTAGAAACCTAGTTTTTCCGCGGCTTTCTTGTTAAAACTTTCATTTGTGCTTATATGGGTACTCTTTTGGCAACGGTAGACAGTCAATCAGATCTGCTTTAATTCGTAACGTTAAACTCTTATTTCATATTGGTCACCCGTATGGCTTCGCTTGACTATCTAAACCATAGATGTTTGATTTTCGAAGGTCTTTAGTGTCAAATGGTTCAAGTTAAAAACAAAAAGTTAGTTAAACGTTTTATTGCAGGTAATTGCTGGTAAAAAGGTAACCGTATATATCGTATTTCCTATGCCACAAACTCAAAATATCCAATCGTATAAATAGAAATCGATTTAAATACATATTCGAAACGGTGTCGAAATATATTATTCTTTACTAGCCTTATTCCAATATGAACCGAGAATGGATGTTCGAGAGATTTATTTAACCTGTTTGTTTTAGTTAAGAAATGTTAAACAAATGCAGTTTTTATTCCGAGAAAGAACAGAAGATTCAATGACTCAAAAAAATATAACGTTTTCGGCGCATGAATACTTTCTAGCTTATTGTAATATTTATAAGTAATGAGGAGGAAGGACTTCTGAGCCCGGACAAAAGAAGAACTGAAACTTTCAGCAAATGTTCCTAGTATCATACTACATCATGTAAAAAAATGCAAATGCGAATGTCTTGTGAGAACAGGAATTCTCACCCAAGTATAAGACACGAGCCGAAGGCGAGGTCGTTACTTGTGCTGACTATTCTTATACTACTGCACCTAAACTGACCTCACGTCATCACTTACACAACGGTAGCTGGTGCCGTGCCTGAAATACACTGTCCCTGACATACTGACGCCCTGTACGAGCTTAACCTTAACCGTCTACGAGAGCAGTTTACCCGGAAATAATAATAGCCCTCAGAAACTTCCAAATAAAAAATGCACCAGAAATAATTGCAAATAACCTTTAGCGGATATGCCCTATAAAGAACGAAACAAGTGTCCTCCAGAATTAAAATCTCATTTAATAATCACTAATAGAGTACTTCAATTATTTTGCTGCGTTTGTTCTGAAAATAGTTGAAGTACTCTATTAGTGATTATTAAATGAGATTTTAATTCTGGAGGACACTTGTTTCGTTCTTTATAGGGCACATCCGATAAGGGTTATTTACACTTTTTTCTGGTGTATTTTTTACCTAATACCTACAGGTGCATTGTTTTAAACATTTACTGTAATATTCGGTTTCTCTGTTGAAGTCATTTACACATTATACCTACATTCGTAGCAAGAAGCCCGTCTACGAACGGTATAGTAGTCGGCGTCATATTCCTACGTACCATACATATCATTCTATCTTGCATATCGCAGTGTCGTTCATGTTTCATTTCAAACTATTCTTCGTTGATTTCTTATTTTCGTGATTTTTACCAATTCAAGTTGTGTCTACATAGCATCCGTCACTATCTTTACATATAATTCAACCCGTTTATTCTTCTTTCTCCAATTTCCATACTTACCTACGCATAAAAGTTTCCACTCGGTAATTACCTTTACCTTTACCCGTTTCTAACATTATTTCCTATCCAACACAGGCCCCGTTCTTCTCCTTTCTACCCGTTTCTACCTTGATTTCCTATCAAACACAGACCCCGTTTTATCTTTTCTACCTGTTTCTACGTGTAGATTTCCTACCTCAACTTCCTATCCACGACAGCTCATGCCCTTCCTCTTTTCTATTCGGTTCTACATTAATCTCCTATCCACCACACACATTTGCTATTCTTTCTACCCGTTTTTCCCAATTTCTTATCCACGACAGGCCCCGCTCTTCGATTGACAAACGCGAAGAGTTGCGTTTCATTGACAAACGTCTATACTTGTGATTGTGACGTGGCACATAGTAGCTTTAAAATTGATGCCCTAATTGTTCAGAGAAAATGTGCCACTCAGCATACTTTAAATTTTCAAAACGCATCGACGTTACGCTTCATTGACGCTTAGAGGCTTGTTGCAGCGGTAACGGACACCTGTAACATGACACACACACACAGCATAAGCATTGATATTATCCTGAATGTTCAGAGCAGTTTGATGTGCTACACACTTACGGATTTGGACCTTCTGGACAATGTTCAAATAGACATCAAAGTCGTAGGTTGCCTCCTTGACCCTCTACGGGTCACTCAAAGGTCACATTGTGAAAAGATGGCACCCAGCCCGATTTGGCTGAAACTTAGTATACTTATAGATCTTAACCTTCTGAGCAAAGTTCAAATGTGACCCTCCTTGACCCTCGTCTTGTCACTAAACTATCACCGGGTGAATTGGATATTTACCGTTACAGGGTCAAGAAGCTGACCGATGGCTTTGATTTCCATTTAAACATTGTACAGAAGATCAAGATCTATAAGTGCTCCAACTCTCCACCAAATCCAACTGAATGACGTTATCCCATGGTTTGGGTACGGTATCCTTTTCAAGACGCTTCGATCTTGCGCTTCATTGACGCTTAGCGCTTTTGTTGCAGCGGTAGCGGTCACATGTGACATAGCGCATGGCGTTAGCATTGATGACCAGATTGCTCAGAGCAGTTTCATGTGGTACACGGCATACTTTAAATTTACGAGACGCTTTCGATCTTGCGCTTCATTGACACTTAGCGCTTTTGTTGCAGCGTTAACGGTCACTTGTGACATAGCGGGTTTTTTGACAGATTTTTTTCTGAGAGCAGTTTTATGTGCTACTCGACATACTTTAAATTTTTGACGTCATACTTTAAATACGTTTTCGCATATCCTTTTCTATCAGTTTCTACTGTTCATTTGATCATGACTATAAAGGGAACATTTATTTCAGCTCATAAATCCGGACTCCATGGCCGCAAAGTACCTTAAGTATGGTTCAAGAGCCAGCTTAATGAACAACATGTACACGGAGGGTGATCCTGGAATGATGAGCTATCCTCCAAGCCCGTACCTCCCAGCCTCAAACGGACACTTGAGTCAAGATCCGTCCAAGAACTTCATGTCTGACTCTTCTTCAGACGACGACCATGATTGTTCATTTAAACCCCAACCACCATCTTCCTCTCAGCCCGCGCAACAACATGGACCTACACTTCCGACTCATGCCGCTTCTTTCCCGCCGTTTCTCGACTCTGACGAAGATGTGAACGACGACGTGTTCTCGTACATCCCGAGTTTCAACATGTTAGGGAATGATGACGAGACTGAGAGTCCACTTGCTTTAGCAGAACGGAAACAAGGAGAAAGTCAGAGACATGGATCACTCTGCTCGTCTTCCTCCAGCGGAAGGAGTCGATTCCAAATACAGAGACAGTTCAGTATAGAAATAGATTCGGACGATGTGAAAACCAATATTTAAAAATATGCTACACAAGATTAAGTAGTAGGTAGATGAATTTTCTCGATGTTATTAACAATATTATCATCCTATATATAAAACGCTAAGGGTATTGCTTGAATGTTTGGTTGGTTGGTTGGTTGATTTCGTGACCTATGTAAACTGTTTTAGCACTGGAACCGTAATTATAGGCGTGTGGTTAGGACAACATTGGATTGCGCTGAATAATTATTAAATCTTGAGTGCTAAATGTAGAACATACAAGTAACGACCTCGCCTTCGGCTCGTGTCTTATACTTGCGCACGCGGCTCCGCCGCTTAGCGAGGTTGGC
>JAQFZY010002222.1:0-12424 GCA_034696285.1 Hypogastrura burkilli
AAAAGTGCAAGCTCACCCAGAGCGGATGTGCCCTACAAAGGAGGAAACAAGATTTATCCAGAGTTAAACACTTAATTAAATAATCACCAATTGAGTCCTTGGAATATATTTTAATTAGTTTGATAATAATCGGCTGTCTGCGAAGGGCCCACGGCTATATACATACATTGTTAGTTTACTGCATTTCTGAATGTGGTTTGTGTATGTCTAAATCTAAATAATTACAAAATACAGTATTCGCGTTACGTATGTGTATGTATTATGTCTACGTACGTATTCAACTGACTTACGTCTATTTTTTAGTGTAACCAATTGGCTTATGAATACTGTTTGCAGTGATAAGGGCAAATTAATTATTTTTTCTAATGACCTATCCCGCAGGTACCTTTCTATTATGTACAGCTTAATCACATTCAAATAATTAATTTCTTATACATCTTTTTTTAAGGTTCAAAGACGCAGAACCCTTCCCGTCCAAAAAAAAAATACATTCTTAAGTTTCCCTTGAAACACAGAAACACCTGTCTACGTTTCATGCTCGTAGCCAACAGGTTAGCTTGTACTGTTAGAAACTCTATAAGGAAGCACAAAGATAGAATATTTGGCCACATCAGCTGAAACAAGCTTATCAACTTTATCAGTACATTGTATATTCCAATTTGTTATAGTTTTGTTTTAAAGCATTCCTCCGCCTATATTCTTAAGTGTAGAAAGGCTAAACTATCTCGGATTACATACAATATTCGATTGCCTTGGGCCCTTCGCAGACAACCGATTATTATAAAACCAATTAAAATATATTTAAAGTACTCAATTGGTGATTATTAAATTAAGTGTTTAACTCTGGATAAATCTTGTTTCCTCCTTTGTAGAGCACATCCGCTCTGGGTGAGCTTGCACTTTTTCTGGTGCATTTTTTTTACGTAATACTGTATTAAATCAGCTTGAGCTCTTTAAAACATTAAGCCGTATTAGTAAGTACAGTAATACCTAGCAAAAATACAAAACAAAGTATTACTGAGTTTCCTATCGAAAACGAGTAGATTGAAAGGCATCTGTTCCTCATATTAATCCTTGAGCGCCATGCGCTGAATTTGAGAAACGCAAATCTAAGCGTTGTCGTAGTCTAAGTACAGATGCATTTTGTCTAAAAGTTTCGTAGTTATGGAATCTTGGATCAAATAATAATAATTGTTCGCGGAAAAATGTTATCATTTCACGAATTAAATTAGTTTCTGAAAACTTACCTAGCCGAACTAAGTACTGTATAATCGAATACCAGGACTTCATTAACCTACTATCTTTTTTTTTAGTCCAAACCTAACTTAAAGCATTTTGAATTTAATTCTGCTCAAAAAGTACAGATTTTAGTCCAGTCTGGAAATGAAAAAAAAAGAGTGAACTTAATGCTTGCAGGCCCAAAAAATATACTATTTATCCAAAAATAATACAAGTAGCCAAATGTGTTTATTCTACACAAAATATAAATCGTTCCAAAAAGTAAGTACATATGTCAATTTCCCGTCCAGATCACATGCAACATATTCTGGCCCACTGGTTGGATGAACGGGGAACAGACCTTCATCATCTACTCCTTCCTCCTTGGGTTCCTCATCCCGCTGGTCCTCATCTCCATATTCTACGTCCTCGTCATCCTCCGCCTCCAGCACGTTGGCCCAAAACGGGCCCCGCCGCCCAAAGACGGGTCCAACCAGCTGACGCTGAATCAGCAGAGCCGGGCCAAGGACCGGAAGAAGAGTCATCGGAAGGTCACGAAGCTCGTCCTCACCGTCATCACGGTCTACTTCATCTGCTGGGCCCCCTATTGGATCTCACAGGTGACAATAAGAACATTATATAATAGTGGACACCATTTAAACTATCACCAATTAATTCGAAATATATCACCAATTAACTCGACATCTCTCATGATTTAAACCCGATTCCCTAACCAATTACAGCAAATTACTCACCAATCATTTGAAACTTATTATGAGCAAAAAATTATTTATTTTACAATAATTAACGGAATTCAAATTCACTTATTTGAAATACTTCAAAACCTTGGTGAGGAAATCGGCTCTAATTGGTGAGAGATTTCGAATTATTTGGTGATCATTTAAATATTCCTCCAATCAATTATGCCCAATTCTATTCCCAGCTCGTCCTCATCTTCATGGCCAAGGACACGGTCCATTCCGAGTTCCATTTGACGATATTCTTGCTGACGGGCTGCCTGAGCTACTCCAACTCGGCCATGAATCCCGTCCTCTACGCCTTTCTCTCCGACAACTTCAAGAAGAGCTTCATGAAGGCCTGCTCCTGCTCCAACCGCAAGGTAAGACTAAGGCAGGCTATTTTGACAGAAATATTTGTGTATTTAGCGGAATATATCGTACGTACGCTGTTCAAACCTAACCACGCTTGATCTGACCTAACAGTGTTACTTAACACATTCATTCCGAATCAGGGTAAACTTATCTAAAGTGTTAATGAGTGTTACAACCGAACCTGTCCTTAATAGGTCCTAATATATTCTAAGCGGCGTTTATTTAAAGCTTTAATTAATATGTATTTTAGCTGGAAATGTTTATACTGGCAGAGAAGCTCGAATTTTCCGCAATAATGTATTTTTGTGTCCTTAAACTTTGCTTAATACTGTTCGATATACTTTTATATCTAAATATATATTTATTTGCTAAAATCAATATTTGACAAGAACATTTGATAAATCAAAACTACCCTATCATCTAATATAATATAGCCCAATATAAGCAAACCTAGCCTAACATGCTAGGGTCAATATAAGTAAACCTAATATAAATAGCTCAACAGTAGTAATTTAACGCAATGGGGTCAATGATACTGCAATTACATCTAACCTAACCATAATTGAACTGAAGTTAATGATCTCAATTTACCATTTCCCGGTAAAATCAATATATTTGCCTATTTTTTAGACTTATATTTTGCGACGTCTATGATTTCACAATAGAAGGGACGGAATTATTTGACGGGAGTATAACTATAACGCCGGCCAGTTATACTCCCGCCTAGTTATCCCAAGACTCAAAATTTTAAAAATGATTGCCCTTAGCTATTATTGGGATACATTGGTAACCATAGTGAATGAATAAGTAGTAATGCGTACTAACTTTGACCGTGATCTGACCTTTTGAGTTACGGCACTCATTGTAAGCCCATCTATGTATAGTATTATCCAAATTATTATGACAGACGCGTAAATACGTATTTAAGTCTTCTACAGATATATATGCAAATTATTGAGTACCAGGAAACAGTCCATATGCAACGTATCAGATTCCCATAAATCCTGGATCCCCGCCTAATTGAATTAGACTCACGTAGCCGGGCCAGGCGTAGCCTCTAGGCCGCATAACTCATTCCGCTGATTTAGGAATGAGCCGAATGGGAGCTGAGCACGGCAACAAATTAATTAGTACTCCAAAACTCTAGGAGGGAAATTAGGACCGAGTGTGGAGAAAACACATGTTTCGGCCCTACTCGGGACTCAAAAGTAAGACTACCATGCTCCTCGGATCTGAAGTGGACTCGTTCCCTGGCGACCTCACTTTGGGACCAAAGTCAATTATGTAGCCTACGCTTAAATATGATTACGCATATAGGATACTCTAATTTGTGGATTTCCCATACTGTGTAAATCTCGCAGGGCATGCAGAAACTTGTTCAGATTCATTTACTGAATTTAAATTTGACTTATCCTCCGAACACAATTTTCAAATATTTAAATATGGGTGGTATTCAAAGTTCATTAAAGTTTATTTCTTACTCTTTTAAATCGCTTAGGTGAAACAAAATTATTTAAACATTTTATTTAGTTTTAGACAGAAATATTGAACGTAAATATATTTTGAACATAATCTAAAAATGAAATCTAAATCACTAGTAAAATACGGTAAAAAAAAGAAGGAAAATATGAGAAAAGTGCAATACTGTTCCAACTCTTTAAGAAAAAAATATTTATTTAATCCTCATAAATATAGATTTTAGCATAAATTTAAAGTAACTAACGGAGACCTAGAATTCGGTAGCCTTCGCTTTCTGTAGAATTTCGAGCACATCGTATTCCAACCTGGGAAAGTAGTATTTCGATGGTATCTAACAAAAATGCCCTCGCACGCACTTGTGCTCCCAAAACTGGAACTATCCTAGAATTATGTATATTTAAAAGTGCCCAGTCCCTCATGAATATCGTATGGCGGGGCTCCCGCCTGTCACATCAAATGAAGGCTGAAGGGGGCCCAAGTCAGGTCTGATTAGACCTTAGACCTCTGGCTAACCTCAAGTGGGAATTTGGGTTCTGAGAAGGAAGAAGGCTTAGAACGGGTTACACTTATGGGGATAGGGTTTAATATACATTAGGCCGTCTCCTCCGCCTGCCATGATGCATAATTTTGGGCCTACTCAATAATCCAATAGGGAAGTGGAGTGTTTGCTCAGCTGGATCATTATAATAAGTAAGACCGTCGTCGTCGTGTAGTCTGTCCACTCAAATTGCCTCCAGCCGAAAACCTATGTAATATTGAAAACCATATTTTGGGGCATGACAATAATGTGGATTTCTTAGAAAGTCTAGGCTTTAATTTTTAATACATATAAACGGCCTGGATTCAGAGCTCCCTCTCAATTTTTGAAGATGTGAAGCTCATGGGAAATCAAAGGGTTTCTCCTATTTATCTAGAGTCATTTTGGGCTGCCGTTTAAACTATCACCAATTAATTCGAAATCTCTCACCAATTAAAGCAGAGTTTCTGACCAATTACAGAAAATTACTCACCGTTCATTTGAAACTTGTTATGAGCAAAAATATTATTATTTTACAAGAATTAACGGAATTAAAATCTTATTTGAAATTTGAAATATTCGAAAACCGTGGTAAGGAAATTCTCCTCTAATTGCTGACAGATTTCGAATTAATTGGTGATCGTTTAAATATCCCTCGTAATTTTGTACTACCCTACGGAGTAAAACAATATCCGCATGTAAACAAGCAAATATAGATGTTGGACATCGAGTAAACATGTTTTAGAATCTTTAAATGGAAATTGTTTATATCTTCTGAGTTCATAGTTCGTTTGTTCTCACAAAATACAATGCTTGCGAGAATGCGGTACCATCCTCTGTTAAGCTCAACAAAATCTATAACTTATAAATTGCTCAAAGATTAACAAATTTGAGTTAATCAGTAAGGAAATAAAACCTTATTTCTACTTTAAAAAAACAAAATATATAAATCAGCTAATATAGGTGCCGGATGTTGGAAATTCTTGTTGAGTCGGCTTAAGTCAACAACGTGAATTGCAGCAGCAAAATACGTAATTGACTTTTTCGCTTAATGCCGAATAAATATATTTTAGAATCTGTAATTAAAACAAATGTAATTATCGTTAAATCATTTTGGCTGGAATAACTGCAAATTTCGTTGTGCCGTGTGCCAAATTAATATAAATGTAAACCCGAACAAAATATACAAATTAATCCAAATCAATAATTTTTAGCTTACCGCCAAATAAATGTTTAGAACCTTTGAATACAAAATATGTATTAAATTCTGAGCAAAATATTTATAAATTTGACTCCGGGATATCAACCGTAATGTTCCAAATTAGTATAAACTATAAACCCAACCAAAATACATATATAAATGATAAGCACAAACTGTTTAGTTGGCTTATACCGGAGTCACACGTCACACCCGATTCACATTGCGAACCTAACTTGAATTATTTTGTATGGCTAATATCTGGATGAACCCAATTCCATAATGTGTTTAGGGCTAAAGTATATATTTTTTGGCGGCATTAAATACAAGCCTTAATTGTTCAAGGTACAATTCCATCGTATGCTCACATTGAGACTTTTGCGTGGGAGCCAACGAGTCAGGTCTCCACTATACGACGCACAATAATTATTGCACAATGGTACATCCAACAAGTTTGAGCCTTACAGTATATCTGTTTATGTTTTCCATCCCGTCCAACCGGGACGACCTAATTAAGCCAAACAATACAAAGTTAGAGGATCCCTAAAATAAACAAGGAGCCCGCTCATTGGAAAAGTTTCCTAATTGAACCAATGGACCGGAATATATGTAAGTACTATATGTAGTAGAACTTAAAAGGCGTGGGGGCCTTGTTATGAATTCCCGTCCTTCTGCCTCAATTGTGTTCTCTGTACTTTGACGGGGAGGCTCGACTTAATTAATGTTCCTCAAGGCCCAGCCTCCTATTTTTCCAGGTGAGGCCCTAATTGGGACTCACTCTTGTTGTTGGAAGGCTTAGGGAGGGAGCCCCGGCTTACGTGGGCGTTCCGACACACGGACTCCGACTACTATGTATTACTGGAGGAACGGAACCTGTTGATTCAGGCCCGTAATGAGCTCCGGCTCTCCATTGTATTCCAATCCGGCAGGCCTGGAAACCTAAACAGAGGCTAAGCCTTATTTATTGTTCAGCGGTGACAGGCCGTGGCGGTTGGCTTTGGAGACCCTGACAGCCTCGTCGGCCCCTGCATGGGCTCGGATTCAATTTCCCTGGAATTTTAGGTGGGGAATCATCGGCCTTTCCAGAGGAACTTCTAAAGAGCGCTATAAATTGTAGTACAAAATTATGGTGACCGAAGTTAAATTAAATATATTGTATATTTCGGGTTTGCTTTCCGAAAGTAATTTTTTGAATTATTATTTGGAGAAGAAATTGAAATTAGTTATAGGTATTCTTGTAGCGTTGACGTCGGTACTTTGTGCATTAAACTAAAACTAACTTTTTTGAAAAAAAGACAATTGAAATGGACTAATCAAATTAGTTTTTTTCGTAGCACAAGCCTAACCTAACCTAAAATCAAACAGCCTAGTTCAACAATTTAACCCTAATTTCACAAAACGAACGATTTCGGGTTAGCATTATTCGGTAAAATTTATAGCATGGATTTTATATAATCGGAATAAATATAGATTTTACCGTAAAATCTATATTTATTCCGGTCCGAAATTATTAAATTCCATTGACCTTTCCCCACATGCCTGCGAGTGGCCAATTTTGATTTTGTATCTATCCTCATTCACTAAATCACTATAATTCGCAAAAACTTAATATTACTGGACTAGCGCTGCCCAAATAACATACTTTAGCCCAACAAAACTTGCAAATGATCAAATTTAGATGTTGGATATTTTATTATGTTAACCTCAATTTATAAATTTCGACCCCAATTGTATTCTATGGTTGACATTTTGAGCTATTTTTAAGCTAAAATCTATACATTTTTGTCATCACTAAATTAAGTGAAATAGAAGACGAGCCATTCGGGAATTTCAATACAATTCACAATCCTTCGGAGTCCTTGAGATCTACTACCATGCCTGATTTTGACGGACAGGTTGCGGAGGATACTTGATACTTGGGCAATTATCGATTGAGCCTGGATCGATTAGGACGCTGTAGCTTTGGATTATATGTAGTAGTAGTAGTAGTAGTGCTTGCGTGTCTTCAGCAGAGCCTTATTATAGGCGGACTCGAGGAGATTAGCATTCAGGTTTATTAGGCAGCAAATGGAGAGGGCCAATTGAATTGTATTGGAGCCTTTCTTTCAGGTCCTGCATGGGATGGGAATGGGCTTCGGGACCTCATTTAAACGAAGGCCTGTCCCAGATTGAATTTACTTTAATGTCTCCTGTGCATTCCTATAGCTACGGATATTGTGTGGAGCCTATATGGTAGAATGAAAGATGCAGAACCCGATGTCGTCGGGATATAGATTAAGTAGCTTGGGCTAATGTGGGACTCACCTGGCCCAAATCTTATGTAGAGTCACAGATATACTGCTCTACTGTAGGCTGTACATCTCGTAAAATCTAAATGGGATTTTTTTTTCCTTTGTCTCCGGAACGAGCGTCAGGGATGGCCGGGATTGGTCCTCTTTAGTGCTTATTGTCCTGGGATGCAAAACCGAGACTAGTATTCAGGCTCAAATTCGGAAAATTGAGAATAATTTAAAGTTATTGTGCTAAAAAATGTTGGTCTGAATTTCCCATACTTTTGAGCTAATCTATATTTGTTGGAAGCTGTAAATACAAGTCTTTGTGGGGTCCAGGCTATTAAACTGGAACTTGAGTATATCCAAATCTAACTTGAGCCAAGTTAATTTAGGTTTACTTAATATAACGAAAATCTATCCTAATATAGTCTAAATTCAACTAACCAAATTTAATGGAGCCGGACCTAGCCTAGCCTAATATAGCCAAACAACCTAACCTAACCTGATAATAGTCAAACCTAACCTAAAGCAATCTCAGTTAATCTTACTAAAATAGAACCGCATGCACATTATTATGTAACCTTCGGGAATTCTGATTCGCCAAATTGAAACCATGCCTCCATTTCAGTCACGACTTATTTTGGGCAAACCGGAATATATTATTATGGTCTATGGTCGGGATTTAATTAAGTTTTTAACATAATTCCAACTTTTGCTAATACCCCAAAACAAAATAAAGCGGTATTCTTTAAATAAATATTTCGTGTATTCACATTTCACCGAACTGCGTAAATAATTTATTCGTGAGTTCATTTCAAATGAGTATGTACTTACATTTTTCGAACCGGCGCCTAACTGAAAAATTGCATGAACATTTAATTTCATGCATTACGCCTTCAACTTTTTGCCCGAACTCTCGACTCTCAATCTCGGGATCCCAACTTGAGTCCGAACTACTGGTATTGAAAGTCCTATTCTCATTTCGTATTATATTGTTCCGGGCCTCCGGGACCCCAAGATTCGATTTCACATTTAAGAGAATTAAAATGGGAAGAGGGAGGTCTTGAGAGGGACCTGACCTCATTCTCACTTTCTCCGCCGTATCCCCTTGTATAGAGTTTCAGCATACTAATTGATATTGTGTACAGTACTACTCTTACTATTTCCACGTGGAGACTCTGAGCTACTACATAGTACTACTGGGCAGGATGAGATATTTGTATATTATATTACGACTTACCACTGAGCTGGGCGGAATTGGACTAAAACTAATAAGGTTTGATTTCCGGTCCTCCTCCGCGAGGAAATTCAATTTTTGGGGTGGTCGGGACCGGGAAATTGAACTCAGGGATTGAGAGACCCAAATTTGAGATACCTATGGTTGGACTGCCCAATGCCTATTTATACGCAATATTTTTTGGAAATCCGAATCGGGTTTCCTTATTGAGGAAGCCCGCCTCTTGGATACGGAGTGAGTTTTCAGGTAGTAGATGAGAAACCCAATTATGATATATGGTGATGCGAATTAGGGGACCACCGATTTGATTGGCGAATTTTTCGGAATTGACTTTTGAATTAGAAATTCCAGGAAAATCTGATACAATTTAAGAATTCGAGCTAAATTGCATTAGTAATGGTTTTGAAATAAGTAACCCGGCTGAACGAAGGTTATATTCGAAAAATATATTCTACTACTACGCATGTATTTTTAGGGTTACCTACCTAATACTTTTCGTACTGGAAAAAATATAGATTTTACACTGCGTATTTCGAGGCGGTTAGTCAATTGAATTAGGGTCAGTTTTTTTTAAATTACTGCTAAAGTAGATTTCGTTAGGTTACGTTAGTTAGATGAGATTTCCTTAGGTTAGGTTACTGCTAGATTCGATTTCGTAAGGATAGGTTACAATAATATGAGATTTCGTTAGGTTACTGCTAGATTAAATTACGTTAGGTTAGGTTACTGTTAGATTAGATTTCGTTAGATTAGGTTACAGTTATATGAGATTTCGTTAGGTTAGGTTACAATTATATGAGATTTCGTTAGGTTAGGTTACCATTATATGAGATTTCGTTATGTTAGGTTACAACTGTATGAGACTTCGTTAGGTTAGGTTACTATTGGTAGATTTGACCTAGGTTAGGTTACAGTTAGATTGGATTTAGTTAAGTTAGGTTATTGTTAGATTACGTTTTATTGGGTTACTATTGGTGGATTCGACTTCGGTTTGGTTACTGCTAAATTATATTTCGTTAGGGAAGGTTACAAGAACTTAGGTTAGCTTTGGACTACAAATACCAAATTTATTCCGCTCAATGCTATATTTGTTTCTAGGAAAGCTAATTGTCTTGATTTTCTAAGGTACCTATGACCTAGGTATTATGAAAAATATAACAGTTGACCTTATAACTTATTTTCAGGACATCAACGCGGCCCTCAATGCCGAGAACTCCATCTTCCCGCGCGGGAAGAAGAACGGGACTGAGAGCGGGACGGGGACTAAGCGCGGGAGCGGGGTCTCCGCCTCGGCCTGCCGCCTCCTCAACAGCGGGACCCACTATTCTACAAACCCGCCCAAGATCGTCACGGAGGCCATTGAGGAAGACGGGTTCCTGGACTCGGATGACGACGGGGCCCCTTTCCTTATCCGAAGGTCAATTGACTACGGGACCGGGACCCCGCTGGCAGGCACCTATGGGAACAGCAGCAGGCCCCAAACAACGGTTCAGGACGGGATACATGTCACGGCACTCTGAGCTAAATCCGCCACTTAATCGAGTCGTAGACCACTGTAGGGCTAATGGCTAAGCCGGCTATTTTCGTATTCGTACCTTCTAAAACTTGGGAACAAGGGGCAGTACATGTAAATTAAACACTTTAGCTTATCAATGTTAGATAAATATTAATAAGTACTTGTCTCCAGGCTCGTATTTAGTGCTACCCCCAAAGAATTAGATCTTAACCCGAAACAAAGTAGGACTATGGAGAGACACGTTATACACGTTAGACACAGAGTTAGCTTGTTATCTGACGATATTACCGGATTCAATACCGAGTTACTATTCCATACCAAATGTTCATATTTGGAGGACTCAGTAGCCTTAAAAGCCAGATTTGACTGTGGAAATATATTTTAGGCTAAATAGTCAATTTTTTCAAATTTTTAGTTTTCGGATTCCGTAAACTAAAAGACGCAGACATAAAACGCTAAGCATTTAGAAAACCGTTACGTTAACAATTAACGAAATATCATGGCTCAGATATGAATATGAATTCGCTATGAATATGAATATTCCCGTATAAACTGACTAAAACATTTGTGTACAACTATATTTAATCATTTATGTATTTGTTGGGGGCTAAAATCTATATTTTTGTGGGCGCACTAAAATATAAATTAGGTTGAAGTAAAGTTAAATCTATTTCTACTTAGTTACTATAAGAAGATAGCTGTTCGAACAATAAGTTACATTATAAGGAGCGTGCACTGTACGAGCACGAGCACTCCCTCACGAAATCTATTCTGTAAATATTTATCTGTACCTACCTATATATATACTGTATGTAGTATAAATATACATAACATATAAACATAATTACAATAATAGTCTATTGTATTGTACATAGTGTAGTGTAGATAGATATATGGATTATGTAACGGTGTGAGTGGATACGTATGCTATGCATCCAGCTTGACGTTATTTTTCAAGTTGTACCTATCTTAAGCAGAGTTACCGTTTCAATCGAACGATCAAGCCTGTCTTTCTTACGCTGATTTTATGTGTCCCCAATTGTGCAGGATGTATTGAATATATTCATGCACGCATTCAGCATTCCATATATATATGTATATATAAGGTAGAATAGTTACATTATGAGTTTATACAGTAAATCAGTAAATGTGGTATATATGGCATAGGCATATTAATTTCATACGGAGTGATGTAAACGTAATACTGCAATCCAATTTTTGATCTTTGAGTGTCAATAAAGACTTCAGGTGTTGTAATCTGTGTTTGGTTCATTTATTGGCTTTTTAATATTGTCCAACAAATAATTAGTTAATAAAGTTAAACTCCTAGTTTTAGATAAGCTCTCAATTCAAGCTAATAATAGTTCGCAAAAAAAAATTCGACGTCGTAATAAGGAAATTCACTATTTTGACGCGTGGCTTACAAATGTTTGATAGCCTGGTTCTGTCATCTGGAGCCTAAGCGTGGCTCTTAAGCATAAAGTGTGGCAGATGGCGGGAGTTGAACCTGAAGAATTTTAGGCCGTTGTTGTGCATTGATTTATAAGTTGCGGCCTTGGCGCCAGAATTGAACGTCTATTTTGTCTCTTGTGCTTTAATTTTGATTTTGCGGATCGTTAATTTAATTTGTAATTTAATTTTGTATTTCCAAACGTTGGATTTGTGAAAAGCTGAACTCTGATTACCGGCCGGGCGTCTAACTTAGGTAAGCCAGTATAGCTACTTATAACTCGTGCCCCTGACCGATGACCTGTTCTCTGGACCTGAATGGCGACTGACGAAGACACGACTGAGAATTGGTTGGACTCGGGTTTAGTGGTCTTTCGTGATTTTTCTAAGTACTTTGTTGCCTCACTCTGTTGTTGCCTCACTTT
>JAQFZY010002223.1:0-12416 GCA_034696285.1 Hypogastrura burkilli
CTGGTATAAGTATGTATTATTTTATAGTAACGTATTTAGTATGTATGTATGTATGTACTCGCGTTACCCGATATACGATCGGAGGAGAAAGGAATGATGGTTACCACAATAGTAACTCATTACAGACATTTCCGCGCGCGCCCACAACATGAGGTACTCGTTACACACATTGCTCGCACACCAACAGCATCAGGTAATCCTTACAAACATTTTCCGACATTGAGTATGAGGCACTCGTTAAACACTTTGCGGAACTCTTGAAACGAACATTTCCCGGCACCCACATCATGAGGTACTCGTTACAAATACTTACTACCCGCGCGGTTGCAGAATGAAGTACTAATTACAGGCATATTCCGGGTGACTCCAACATGAGTCACTCATTACAAACATGTGGTAATTACAGATACAGACATTACCGGCGCGTCGACAACATGGGATGAAAACCAAGTTGAAACCTTCAGAGTCAGCATTTAACTTATGCGAGTGAAAATTTTGAATTTTTTTCTATTGAATAATGAAGAACGTTACGGTATATCGGTATCCTTAAAAGGAAACGGGAACCACCAGCTGTTTTACAGCTAAATCCATCCATTTTCCCTTATAGCGTTATAACAGATTGTAGCCCGAACTGTCTCTTCTTGAAGAAGGTCGTAATCCCATCTTGAGCGACAGTACGTGGGCCGTGGACCCCAAGAAAAGCTCCTCCATATTGACTATTGACTCAGAACGTTTTTTCAAGTTTAAATTTATTTGCAGAGTCTGAGATCGGATCCCTGGCCTTCCTGTCTCCGGAGTAAATCATAGTAGTTGATCGGATACCGTATAGGAGGAGAGTCTCTCGAGGGCATTCCCTTAACTCTAATACATAGAACGTATCACTTTCTGTGGACATCATTCTCCTCTAAACGGGAATAAAATGAAAGAGTGGGCCGGACTCACTAAAAATAGAGACTGTAGGACCCCACCCGGGTTTCTTCTTTAGGGGATTACGGAATTTCGGAACTATATTGGATCTTCGGTGGGGAAAGTCAGGGTATGAGTGAATAAGCCAGGCTGGACAGGATATCATTTTGTCAGCCCTTTTACTCTAATGTGAGTCCTAGAGGCTAAAATCGGATCACTGAACTTCACTTCCGTTTCCGTAGGAACTCAATTATGGGGCTAAGTGCAGCTCTATCCCCGCCAACAATTCACTTTATTTACAAATCACTAGTTTCTTACTATTACTAAAGAGGAGTCCCAATCTGTACCGTCAAAAATTTAGGTTTACCGTAACTTAACGTAATAGGGCTAAATTATAGTTGGCTATATGATCTATCCCAATTCAACAGAATGAACGACTTTCACTTTAGACTTGCTCTATTTAGTCCTATTACGTTACGCTACCGTTTTAGTTTATCTAGTATGAAAATCTTTTCATACAATTCTTCCCGTATGAATATCAAAGGTTAAATTTTCCGAGCCGGAAGAAAGTAGAGTTTGTGTTAATGTAGGAGGTGCCGTATGCGAAGTTTGAGGTGCCAAAAAACTCCGAGTCACGAGTTACCAGGGGTCAAAGGTCAACATATGATTCTAGCAAACCCAGGCAAGTGACACCTCGAAAGAAATATAATTTTATGTGGATTCCAAAATTATATTATATTTGACCTATGTAACGGAACGTGTGGGCGCCAGATGTCTAAACTTTTTAGGAAATTTGCACAACGCTGACTTAGTTTTGACTTAGTTTAAGCCGAGCCAAGTGAGTCTATACGTATACTAAAGGCGATTGCGATTTTTACAAGTTAAATGTGGTTATAAAAATAGTTCAGAGATAGCGATGAATTTCCTTGTACTTAATATTTTACCGAAATAATCGACCGAATGGTTACTAAACTACGTGATTTTGCCAAATACAGCGTAGGGAGTTTCTCTGAACTTCTACTGTGGCCTTCGACATTGACATAGGCACGAACAATCCTTCGCCTCAAAATATACACAAGTCAGCAATTTCGCTTCCAGACACCACTCCTTTTTTTGCTCCTTATGCTACATGTAAAATCCTTATATCGAATCAAATGTGTCTCCTCATGTTATTTCCGGTGCGAAAACGCTTTGAGTAGCAAGGCGGAAACTCGGAACTAAGTTATTCATAACTTTATAAGCCTTCCATTACTGCCTCGGAGCTGAAAAGGCTGAAATCTGAAATAGGTCCCATTTCCATTCCCATCCATTCGATCATACGTTCTGATTCTCATTTTATGTCTCAATGTACTAGAAATATAGCATGTTGATTTGATTCACGTACAAATGACCCAGGACCAGGGTCCGAAAGGCTTATTTTTAATTTAGATCCAAGTTCCTGTTCCTAATACATACATATACAAACAGTCAATTTAGATACTACATAGCTTCAGAGCATACAAATAGAACGCAGCCTAACAGAGTCCATTTAGAGCTCCGAATCTGAATAATGCCAGGAAGTGGCTTGATAGCCCCCTAGCATGTCACACAAATCCCCATTAATGTTGGAAACAGAGGCCGGTAATTTGATTATAATGAGTATTTAGTAATAATTAAGTTAGAGGCGCGGACAGGCAAAGGAGTTAGTACGCTTTAAGTCATTCCGAGGCCTGGATCCAATTCATATCAAAGGTCATTACTGTTCTAGGAGTCAGAACCCATTTCTCACGCTCCTTTCCAATTCCATACAAATATGAAAGGAAATTAGAGGCCCTGTCAGTCTCCCAATTCCTACACGTTATGAATGGCTAAATACGCTGACTTGTACTATGTTCTAATCATTCTATCCCCTATCAATGAATAGAACTCTTTGTACATTTAGGTAGTAGAGTAGTACAAATCAACTTTTTAGTTGCTTTGGCTACCTACTACGATATAAGTGGTGTGTGCGTGTGAGAGCCTAATTACTGCAAAAGGTAGTCTGTGTCTACTTACACCAGGAGGCTCATATATGTTTCAGCAGGTAATTAAACTCAACTACTCTGTCATTAAATTTAATAATCTTTGGGCCAGGCTAGAAAGGGTTCGTGTGGAGCCGGGTCTTTGGCTAATTTCTTCTATTTCTAAAACTCGAAGCCTCTTTATTATTAAAAAGTCGGACTTACATGAGAGGACGTCTGAGGATGTCCACATGTCACACATCGTTGCACCCAGCAACCATTTCTTTGAGACTTCTTTATAGGCCCCGAGGGGCATCACAAGGCAGGCCACCATGAGGTCCGCCACGGCAAGACTCAGGATCAAGTAGTTGGCAACGGAGGAATGGAGGTTCCGCTCCATCCAAATGGCTGCCAGCACAAAGACGTTTCCTGTGGAAATACAAGCAGGGGTTAGGAGGGACCGGAAACAGCCTCGTTAGCTCATTAGTTATTCATATCAGGCCGAATTAGGGAACCCATTACTAGTCACCTTCCTCTGATTTCAGGCCGAATATGGAAATTCAGAGGCTTGGTGCTGCTGGAGCGTGCCAAAGTGTAAAGTCTACTGGGAATCGGGCTTACAATTGTGAATAAGCTTTTGGAATGAATCGCTAATCTTTTAGCACAAAAGGGCAGTAAGAATAGGCGAAATGTGATATACTGGAGGAATTGGCAAAGGAGACCGCACTGATTGTATGGGGTGATGACTTTTCGTTAAAAAAAATATTTACTTTTGAAAACGTATAGATTAAATTTTACTGAAAAAGGTTTAAATGGACCTCAAAGCCGTATCTCCACTCCTTGACCCCTAAAATGGTCACCAAAGGTCACATAGGGAGAAATACGACTTTGCGTTATAAATTTTTCTACTTTTGTATACATATAGATTAAATTGTGCTGAACAAGGTTTAAAGGACTTCAAAGCCGTATCTCAACTTCTTGCCAGCTAAAATGGTCATCAACGGTCACATAGTTGAAATATGGAAGACCATTTTAGAGGTCAAGAAGTCGAGATACGGCTTTGAGGTCTATTTAAACCTTATTCAGCACAATTGAATCTGTAAGTATAGAAAATTGGAGACATGTTTAACGGAAAGTCATGTTTCTCCCTATGTGACCATTTTGGGGGCCAAGGAGTGGAGATAGGGCTTTGAGTTCGATTCAAACCTTGTTCAGCACAATTTAATCTATACGTTATCAAAAATATTTTGCTAAACGGAAAGTCATCACCCCATACAATCAGTGCGGTCTCCTTTTCAATTCATCTGAAAATATAGTAGGTACATCATAATCATGGCTTCCCAAACAATCCTGAGAACAAGCCGGAAACCAATCTAGGGAGTGAATCAAGGCTTTCACAATTTGCACTAAGCAAAAATATCTCTCCGGCCGGAAAGTACTAAAAAAAAACTTCACTTCGGTATGCAAAAATGCAGAAATGCAAAATATATCTTTAAATATTATTTCAATTCGCATGACTTGTGTATATTATCCAAAAGTATTTTTATTCTTTAGGTCGAATGTTACACATACCTCAAAATACATTTTTTGCCACTTTTAGCTAGCATTGAACAATAATTATATGCATCATAACTATTCTATGTTAAATTGGGCACCACCGAATCCGATATCCAATCTTCAATACAGAACTTGGGCATTAATTACACTAAGTAGCTGCCAGGCTATATGAAATTCGAGGAATTCCGTTCGATGCTCCCTAGAGACTTCGTTGTAGTACTTAGCTCATAAATAGTGTACCAACTTCCTATGAGGTCTACCGAATAAATTTACCACGTGATCTCCCCATATATTTTATTTAGAGATCTACCGGGCGGAATCTGACGTGCCTTGCCTCACTCATATTTAGGCAAGTAGAGGCTTGACGTTGACATTGAGGGATTTTAAGAAATCCCCTCTTCCAGCCATAATTCATGGGGCTTGGAGAAAGTTCCCAGTGACAGAAGTTTCCCCTCCGTACGTACTCCCAATACTAAGTCTCCTTCAAACTAAAAGTTAAACTTTCCTCTTTAAAATGTTTACATTTGAAGGATTTTAGTGGGCCTCGTCTCAGAGGCCTATGGGCTCCAGTACAAATGTACCTAAAATATGATGATATCTCCAGTCAGAGTTGAAGATACGAATAATTTCCCAATCATTTATTCCTACTCTAAGCCCAAACTTTTGGTCTGAGAGGGTGGCATTGAGTCCTTAAGAAACTTAGTCAGGCTCTGATGCGGATAGTAAATGGTTAAGACGTCTGGAGTAAGTGGGAAAGGCTCTTTCTTGACAGCCGATTTGCGAGCCTTTATCCATAGTTTATGGTTAGCTAAGTTTTACAATGTATTTACGCAATTCAATCCCAAAATCAGAACCTGGTCTAATTTAAGGGGAAAGTTAAAGCTACATATGTTCTATTCGAGGATTTACTCGACTTTGTCCATAAAATTGTACCAACTCATCCCTGTGCTACATCTCATTCATGACAACCAAGAAACTACAATTTAAAAAAACGAGACGACTTCAACAGCACTCATTTTTCGTATGTATTTGTTCGAGTTTAATTCCTGCCAATAATTCCCGAAAATCAGTTTGGATTTATTCGCTTAAAATCCTGATTTTTGAGATTCCACACTTTACCATACCTATCTAAATCCGACGGTTTAGATTAATAGTACGAAAACTAGTCTAAAGTACGCTTAATTTAAAGACACTACGTAGGCTGGTACGCCATTGATGTGTACTTTCAACTTTCAATTATTTATTCAATTGTGACTAGTGTCTTCTCACATTATAATATTACCTGCTTATCTTCACTGCCAAACTAACTAAACCTTAAATGAAATCGTAAATTTTATACCATTTTAGTAGGCCATTTCAATTTAAGTACGCCATTACAGTACTTACAGGAGCTAATGCCGAGGCTCATATTGCCAACTTCCCGCATCCGGTTCCCAACACAGGAGAAGACAATGCTCTCTTCAAAAATAAATTAAATTACGGAATAATTTAAGACGCTCCTGTCAGGCTTCGGAGGGGCATAATCCGTCTTCCTTGGTTCCTAAATAAGCCATACGCCGCCCGCCCGTCCAATGACACCCAGGCAGCCTACTACGTATTTCCTGAACGGAGACAGGCGGGTAGTTTCGGGAGTCCAACCCAGCCTGTTGAGGTTCCCTCCATATATATTCCAGAACTTGGGGTCGTAAAGTAGGTCTATTTTTCTTATTCTACGAGGCCCTCGGCAAGGCTTCCCTTTAATTAAAACTCAGTCAACACCTGTGAACCTCTAGAGAGAAGGCGGCGGCGGACGGAAAAACTATTATTCTCCCATTCTCTCTAAACAGGTCGGGCCTCTCGTGGTCTCACTTTCCCGAGCAAAAGCAGTGTCGAGCACAAAGAGGCCCAAGGGGAATGCTTGGGAAGACTACAACCGCGGATGGGGGACTACCCGCCTTTAGAAAGTCATTTATACTCCGCGGGAAATGGTGGGCACCAGCAGAAAACAATACGGCGTAGGGCATGAAGGGTCTACGGGTGGGATTTCATGACTCAGGGAAGGCTCAAAACCGGATTTTGTGTCAGTTGGACAGCGGCTACGCGGTCCGGTGTCGGGTACCAGGAGTAGGAGGGGATGGAATTTAGCTGGACTACGCAGTGATGGACCTACCGAAATTCAGACAGTAGTCGTGCACACCTGACTAGACTCAATTACTAGCGACCTTGGAGTAGAATTCGTCTGTTAGATCGTACAGGTATGCAATTGTGTTGGTATACAATTGACGTCCTACAAAAAGTACGGAACACAATGACGAAATGGAGTACCTAACAAAGAAATACTTTGTCACAATCCTATGTAGTACATAGTACTAGAGCACTACATGGCCTAAGACCTAAGAATTTAGTAAATAACTGCTACAGTTATCGTATACAGAGCAAACATTGCATTTGTAATTGTGACACCCTCGCACTGAAAACCATCAGGTAAAATAACCGGTTTGACCACTTGGTACACCATTGCATGGGGTTGTGGAAGTACACTGTTGCGTTGGTGCACCATTACATTGGGTTGTAGAGGCACACCATTAAATTGGGTTGTAGAAGTACACTGTTGCGCTGGTACACCACTACATTGGGTTGTAGAAGTACACTGTTGCGTTGGTACACCATTGTATTGGGTTGTAGAAGTACACTGTTCGTTGGTACACCATTGCATTAAGTTGCAGAAGTACACTGTTGCGTTGGTACACCATTGCAATAAGTTACAGAAGTACACTGATGCGTTGGTACACCATTGCATTGGTACAAAATCGTGAGGTACGAAAAGGACAATGGTACGGGGTTTACAAGCTCATATCCCAGACCAATGGTTTGTCAGACGCTGTATAATAATATGGTTGGTGAGTATTCCAAACCGTTGCAAAATACTACGTAGAATCAAATGTTAGAATATTCTATGGATGAGAGAACACGAAGCATATGACATAATGTGACCTTGTCTGGGAATAGAGAGATCATAGGTAGAGTAAACCTGATCCCAGCAATTTTGCATATGAAATGACAGTATCCAAAAGTTTGAGTAAATCAAGGCTGGGTAAAGTTGGGCCCCAGCCCAACGGTAGTACTTTGATTTATGAGAGAGTGAGCTGTGAAATGCAGACTGCATTTTGAGAACCTTCTGCAGTGGAGGGAGGCAGGAGAGTTCGGAGCTCGGATCCAGGACCATAAATATTCAGGCCTCAGATCCCGTTAGGATGAAAGTGGGCAGCTGGCTGGGCCAACTTTCTCTGCTCCCTTTTAAGGAATTAACATTAAACAGTTCCGGGGCATTAATTAGAAGGAGCTAGGCCCGAAGTTGTCCTACTTCGGATCGACCTAATAATCCCAGGATGGAAAAAGTGGAGATTTTAACGGAAAATCCAAAATCCATGTCGTCAGCTCAGTTTAATATGTGTTATAGTATCTTTGGTTATTGGAGTCCCTATTCGACTAAGATTAAGCTAGGTTATGTTAGGCTTGGACTACAAAATACAGAAATATTCCACTAAATCCTATGTTTTTTCAGTATGAAAATTTTTGACGACGAAAATGACAGTCTGAGGGCTACGACAGAGCCCGTGTGTCTCAAATCACTTTTGTGCGTATCATAAACGTAATGAAAACTTTGGAGGGGGACCTCTATTTAACTTTCACGCTTGACATTTTAGTCCCACCCGCCCACAATAGACCTAATAGATGTTTCTTTGAGGTGTGACTATAGGCCCTGTGGTTTGCCCAGATCCAGGGTCCGGAAGACTGTAATAACAGGCATCCTCCGTCGTCGACATCCTTTACGGCCTCTTTCTGGCTGAAGCCTCAGCCCACACTCCCAAACTTATAATTACAACTAACCAGGCCCTGACAGGCCTCTCAATGTGGGTGACCTTCCTGTGGTCCCGGCCCTGTCAGTTCGAGCCCTTTGAATAAGGCCCAGAGCCAGCCCCCTCCAATCATTCACCTCAATCTCGGCCCTCCACGTCAATCATATATATACGTAGATCATCTAAACCACATCAGAAGCCTGTTCAAATCTCATCAAACCCTGTGCCTATGGCTTTCTCCACCCTGTGCCTATGGCATATATATTATTCACTTTATACGCGACTATTTCCATCCCTCGACTTTCACTACTTTCCACATGATATTCTCTACTTGCTACACAACTTTTTCTACTTGCCAACACTTTATATGTACTACATGACTGTCTCTAATTTCCATATTATATTTTTTTACTTTTTACACTTCTTCTTGGCTCCACACAAATGTCTCCTATGACTACATAAATACATAAATACATGGTCTATTTTCCACACGACTTTCTCCACTTTCTACATGACTGTCTATACCTTCCACAACTTTCTCTACTTTCTGCATGACTGTTTCTACCTTCCACAGCTGTCTCTACTTTCTATATGACTGTCTCTACCTTCCACAGCTTTCCATACTTTCAACATGACTGTCTCCACCTTCCACTTCTACAGCTTTCTCTATTTTCTACATTACTGTTTAACCTTCGACAGCTTTTTCTACTTTCTACACGACTGTCTCTACCTTCCACAGCTTTTTCTACTTTCTATGATTGATTGTTTCTAACTTCCACAGCTTTCTCTAATTTATACAAGACTATCTCTACCTTCCACAGCTTTCTCTACTTTCTAGAAGACTATCTCTAGCTTCCACAGCTTTATCTACATTCTACATCACTGTCTCCACCTTCCACAGCTTTCTCTACTTTCTACAAGACTATCTCTACCTTCCACAGCTTTGTCTACATTCTACACGACTGTCTCTAACTTCCACAGCTTTTTCTACTTTCTAAATGCCTGTCTCTACCTTCCACAGCTTTCTCTACTTTTTACACGACTGTCTCTACCTTCCAAGTCTTTCTATACTTTCAACATGACTGTCCCTACGTTCCGCAGCTTTTTCCACTTTCTCCTCGACTTTCCCTACATGCTGCAGACTCCAAGTAATTAATCCCTGACCCTAAGGATAAGCCTAGAGTCCAAATCGTCAACTCAACTAAAGAGAGAATAAGTGGACGGAGTTGAGTCGTAAAACTCCCTCCTTTGATCCTCGGGAAAAGTTTGGGCTTCTCAGGTCATAAAAATGCATGGAGGAGGGATGAGCGGACTGACTAATTTTTTATTAGCCTCATCACCCGCCTAAAGATCTCCTATCTCCGCTAGGTCTGGGCACTTTTACGGGACTGGCTCCTTCTGCTGATAATAAAAAATAGTTTTTTCCCCAGTCTTATCTCCTTTCTCTTTTAGTGTGTTAAATCCGCAGCCTAACAATTAGGCGGGTCCTCATCCGAAATGTAAGCTCATTTTACAACCTTCACGTGCCCGTCCATATGGCAGGGCGATTGCGAAAAATCCCTTGAACTTTAGGACACCAGGCACCTAGTAGTTAATGGTACAGGAGGATTATGGTGAAGCCCACAGTAGTCCCATCGTAAACTCATGATGAGAATTGTCAAGTGTATGAAGACACGTAGGTATATTTTGCAGGAGCTTGTACAAGCCACTTGCTCAGTTCTTACTAAAAAAAAGAGCGAATCCTGGCTAAATAATCATTTAATTGCTCATAAATTTCATATTGTGCTAGTTAGGTAAATCAATTGCGAATCAAGCTCAGATTAGATTTATTTTGGTCATACTAGCTTAGATATAGTTAGCATAGTACGATTTATTTTAAACTATTGCTGTCGTTTGCGTGGGTATCTGTATTTTTTTAAAGCTAGAAGTCAGTTCTTTTAGCTTCGGAATAGTACGATCGTCCTGGGATCCAATTCTCCAATCTCGTTTCTACTTTCTCCTTACTTTGCCTGGCTCTTCCATTTCTTTCTCTTAATTTTCAATAGCAACCACTGATTTTCCAAGGCTTCCCTTACTTTCCCAACGCTTTCTTATACTTTCACCGTACTTTCTCCAGCTCTCTCAATGATTAATACGTCCTCAATTTATCCAGGGTTTCTTTTACATTATCTATACCTGAGGCCGGCTATGACTAGGACGGTACTCACGCTCACAACCAGAACTAATGCATCCCTACTGCTGGTACCTAATTCATTTGGTTTGGTTAGGGTAAACGAAACTTTTTTCTAGAGATATGTACATCATACTTCACGGATCCTCACATAATGCCAGACGCCTTATCTCGGGCTCCGTAGGCGTAGGGAATAGGTAGTTCACCTTTACTGGAATGAGTAACGAGGGAGGCCTTGGGGCCAATCCATGTAAATTAGATAGTCTGCAGAAATAGCTCCTCTGTTAAATATATACCTCTCTCGCCCAGCTAATAAAAAAAATGTTTGATCCCAAGTTCAAATTAAGTAGATTAAATGATGACCATACGGACGAGGGCTTCCTCTCCTGATCCGGCCATTGAGTCTTTGAGGGCGAAGGGAACATCTGGTTCTGCCCCAAACAGGACGACCTTTGTTTACACTCTTTTTCTCCTTCCGATCTCCCGGACTCTGTTTTACTCTATTTTGAGGAGAGAGAGAGTGGAGCTCGGCTCGCTCAATTAGATACAGTAAATCCTGGGCCGGGAATTAGTATTCAGTGTGGAAAGATCAATTAGCGGATTTTGTGGGAGCAGCTCCAAGAGATTTTTCGCACGTAATTGAGTTTCTTTTCCTCGGCGAGAAAGCCTTGAGGTTTTTCCTAAATTTAGTATAGTACATAGTATAGACAAAAGGACGTGCCCAAAGCCTAGGGAAAGACCCCCCCGCCAAATAAATCTGACAAAAATATATGCTATCGGTTGATTTACGCTAAACAATATTTACATAGACGCCAGTGCGCTGGTTGTTTAGGAGAAGAAGATACAGCGCGCCCGGTGAAAGAACTTTTGAGCTAAGATAAAATGCGGGCAAATTAGGCTTATCAAAAAATGGAAATAAATAAATAAATACGTTTTATCCCACTCTGGTTTATTCACACATTTTAATGCAATTTTTAAGTTCTTTTTCATAAATTTTATTAATTCTAATAATTAATTTCAAATTAATATTTATTTTTTCATTTGCAAATCTTTTCTTTTTGTAAAATAAATTCCACCGTTGGAAATAGTGCAAAAATTGGAGCCAACCAGCAAAAAGTAAAATTAAGGGGACTTCCCAAACTGACCAGAAAGACCTTAAGACACTACCTGTTTCACATTGAATACTATATATGCTTTGAAGAGGGGACAATTGACGTTTCCACATGCACTGGCCACGTCCTCCTTTTACCCGCATGTCATTGGATCCTGTCAATTAATTTGGGGCTATTTGTCTTAAGGGAGAGAGCGGGAGCCAAGGTTACAGGAGGATTCCGTGCGAAGCTTCCCTAAGACGGACTTTCACTTTGGATTTGGAGGGCCACTTCTATGTACATACTGCTATATAATTTGGTTGGGCTGGGCGGGCGCTAAATAGCCAAGTCTATAATGTCGGTGGGAGGCTCTGGGTTTTGAAGCTGGGCTAAACCTCGGCCGGAGTGATACTCAAATATTAATGGTGATTGTGGCTGAATGAGCGGTGGGAGGTTAGGGAAGTTTTTCCTTAATAATTTATCCATATTTACAGCGTCCTCAAATGTAAGAAGTAGGCATAAGGAACCCACTAAATACGTATTATTAGAACTCTTAGCCCGTATAATTCTCATTGGTTCATTGATTCGGGGCCATGAAGTAGTTCGTTGGAAAATAAATGACAATAGCATGCCAACTTTCCCTTCCTTATAGTAGTGTAATAGAACCGCCATGTGACATGTGAGGGTCAAGAGGACCAGGATCAGGCGGCCTCGAAGAAAGTTATGAATTTATGACATGGGGACATGACACAAGGATAGCCGATCTGTGGAGCAAAAGCCGCCCACTTTCCCCCTGGGTAATTTTATATTCATAGCTTGGGCTTGTCGTTAGCTCATTTACTTTGTCTAAAAATTCTCCGTGGAGAACCAGCAG
>JAQFZY010002224.1:0-12414 GCA_034696285.1 Hypogastrura burkilli
TCAAGAGGCTGTTGACACTTTAAAAATTGATCCAACAGTGTCGATTGACTCGGTGATTGATGACTAAAAGTATGATTGTTGCTTTTGAACATTTCCGTTTGTTTTAAATTAAAATCAGGTTTTAGCTCGGAGCCGGCTCCGGAGCCAGCTCCTGGTGCCGGCTCTCTGCTCCGGCTCCGCAAAAAGCCGGAACCGACTGTTTGGCTCCGGCACCGGCCCGGAGTCGGATCTGCGGGGCTCTACTTGTCAGTGTATGACCAATGACATTTGATCCGGACACTCAAAGTCTAACTAATTTCCGCAAGTAGCCACATTGTTTAAAAATCATTATTAATTAGTAGGACAATAACGCGCATAATAGAATTCGAAAAAATCCATGCCTCCATAGTCACGGGTCACGGGGTGGCTGGGTCATAGGTCATCGGTCATACACCGACAAGGATAACATATAGTAGAGTTTAGTATAGTATAGTATTGACAAGTATGAAATATAATTGGAAAGCTTATTGAATGGAGATTGCTAAAATATATAGAACCTGACGTGACATGTGACCTCAGGAACCAGGAAGTCAAAAACGGTGTTTTTTCTTTAACTTTTGCCCACTTCAAAACTCGTCCAACCATCAAAGCTCGAATTTTTTATAATATTACTAAGTACGTGCATTAGACTACCACTAATTATTAGTACCTACTACACTTTGTCTACTAAAATCTTACACTTAGGCTCCCCAGCTTCACTCCCCGACAGCACCATATGCCCACTTGTGACTATGCGTTCATTTTTCGGAGTCCATGACTTCAAAAAATGTTTGCATAACGCTGCAGTGGCGTGTACCGGGGTCGTAGTGTGCGAAGTAGTACTACTACTTAGTACTATCATACATAGAGGAAAACCCCCATGAATTTGCGTCTATTCGGAAAAGGGTGTCAAAAAAATTTGCCGTACTTTAATCAATGTCCTACTTTTCTCCTTTTCCTTTCTCTCTCCTTCTTTCTTTCTTTTCCTTTCTCTCTCCTTTCTTTCTCCTCTCCTACTTTCTATTCCTACGTGCGTATACTCAATCCCAGGTCAAACTAGCTTACAGTTTAGAAAAAGTTTAGAACTTAAAATCCGCTTTTTACTGATGTATATATTTCCGAAGAGGATTTGAGTTTACGATCTATGGATGTTAGTTTATTTGCCACGTCCGATCTTTATTTTGTCCGTCCGAACATTTATTTGCCACGTAGAATCCTTATTTTGTCCGTCCGAGCATTTATTTGCCACGTCCGATCGTTTTTTTGTCCGTATGAACATTTATTTGCCACGTCCAATCGTTATTTGCCCGTCCGAACTTTAGTATAGTTTGGTTTTGCACATGTGTGGTACACGTCCGATCGTCCAACTTTCGGTCCGTACCGATGAAGTCGAATGCAATGGTCGAGAAAAGATGGCGTCTAGCAGTGCGGCTGCATTTCATATTTGGTGGCTGGGGAAGTAAAAATCTCATGTTGCCCTTTTCTTCACCCACTACATATCCATTCTTTAATATTGTTTTTCTTGAGCAATAAACATACTTTTTTCTCTTTTAATTTATTTACAATTTTAACTTTTTAAAAAAACTCAGCGCATGGCCCACGGGCGCCGCACGGTCGGGTGCCTCGGCGCACTTCGTGCGCCTATGCGCCGCCTATTGCGCATAGGGAGGTTTTCCTCTATGTCGTGTGTAATCTACGATATTTTTTAGGTCGGGGTCGGATGGTCAAAGTGCCCAAAACTGTAAAATTTTGACCTTATTATCCGGTAATGTACTTTTAGTTGGGTTTTATTCTAAGGAGTGTCGGTAATGTATTTATTACACTTGGAGCTACTGACAGACATGGATCCGTGGTGCTGGGAAAAGTGTTCCCGCGTAATACTTTAAGTGATTTTTTAATGCACTTGCTCCCTTTTACAATACATACACTTTCCTTTTACTTACGTCTTTATTCGTTTCTTTTTCTATTCTTTCGAAGTGATCACTCACCGTGCCCGGATCTCTCTCTATTGTTAAGGATAAATGTGATTAGGAGAAAAGAGAAAGAGTCATTCGAGTCGGGTAACAGTTGAAGCTGATCTGAGATCTGACTCAGAAAAGCGCCCGCGAACGCAAGGGACGCTCTAGTGCTGGAAGTGTACACTATTAAGCGTCTTAATATTAAAGCCTACTCAAGTCAGATATGGTATAGCCAAAGCCTATGCTCAAGTACCTTTCACTTGATGTTCCCACCCCGCTAGTTTCGGGAGCATATTGCATGACGAATATTTAAGAAAAAACGCTTTAAAACATCATATTTTAAAAGAACCAAGCTTGCTGATCTCCTAACTGAGTCCTGTCTCTTGATAATGTTGGCAGGTACAATGGTTTCCTGCCACAAGGAGACAAGGGACGACGGCGGTCAAAGTTCGTGCTAGGTCGACGTGAGAAGCCTAACGGGATCCGTCGTTCGAAGCACTACGTCGTTGACACGCCGCACACTTCCCAGGCAGTCCTCGACTCGACAGTCCATTCCATCTCCTACACGCTCTCACGGAACCAGGCAGTCATTGTGGAGTACGTGGCCGACGAAGAGACTGACATGTTCCAAGTGAGACAACACTCAAGAAAAGGATCCCCCGTTAGTCTCTTGTGCCTCTACGACTTGGACCATTTCTGTCTCTTATTTAGATTGGACGTTCCTCCGAAGTGCCGATCGACTTTGTGGTCATGGACACGGTTGCAGGTGACAAGAGCGGTGGGGTTGACAAGACGATGCAGTCAACCATTTCCAGGTTCGCCTGTCGGATCCTCGTGGACCGGAAACCGCCGTACCAGGCCAGAGTCTATGCCGCAGGATTCGACACGTCAAGGAACATCTTCCTAGGCGTAAGTTACCGACCTTGGGCTCTCTCTATCCTCCTAATTACTTTGACCTTCCTTCCCATCTCTCTTCCTGTCACAAGAGCTCCTCTATTTCAAGTCCTATCTTATATAGTCCTACAGCGCATTGAGGTATGAGTGTTTGGAAATGGCTTGGCTCTTGCCGTCACCTACTTTTTCCAGCAGGAGAAAGCGAGGATTATAGCGTTATAGAGTAGAGTTTCCCTTCCCAAGGGCGGACTGTGGGAGGAACTGGGCCAAGGAAATTATATATCGATCCAGAGAGCCAGACAGACCAAACCAGAGACTAATCTCCGCTCACTTACTTGCATCTAATCAAATCAGGGATCAACCTTCAAAAGCGCCCAGCCTATGAATGTTATTATATATTTAGTTGAGGATCAGAAGAGTCAGACCTAAACACCGCCTATTCGTGATTCCAAAACTTTGATCTTCCAGTCCGTCGCATCCTTGATCTCCAGCTCAATTCTTCCAAATCACTCCAAGTATTGTATTAGGTTTCATTACTATGGAGCTGCGGAGAATTAGGAAGCGGAACCGACGTAGCGTAGGTAGTACGTATTGGGAACAGGGCTGGGCCTCAAGTTCCTTGACACGTCTTCCTCTGACTGACCTCAGCCTTGTGTGTTATTTTCAGGAGAAGGCGAGCAAGTGGGAGGAGAGCGGGCTAATCGACGGTCTGACGACGAACGGAGTTCTGCTGCTCCACCTCAAGGGGTCATTTGTGGGTGGGGGCGGGAAGGTCCAGCCCTGGAGGGAAGTCTCGGTCAACGGAGGCCTCTACACAATGAGAGAGTCACGGTCCGCCCCACAGAAGGGAACGAAGATGGAGACTGAGACCAACATCCTGGAGGACGGATCAATGATCGACCTCTGCGGGGTAACACTCCTCTGGAGGTCAGCACAAGGACTCCAGAACTCACCCGTAAGCACAACGCTCGACCGCTCCCTCTCTAATTACTGCTCACTTAGTCGCAGGTTGAGCCCGGACTGTCTTCCTTCCAGATGAAGCGTGACCTCGAGGTGATGCTTGACAAGGTGAATGCGGGACGACCTCAGTGCCCCGTCGGCCTCAACACGCTCGTCGTGGGAAGGAAAACAAATAGCCTGGACAGAGAGCCATATGTCTATCTCAAGTGAGGACCAATCAGCCACCGAGCAATTGACCATAATGGGATTTTAACTCCTCTTTCTTTTCTCCGAGCCAGATGCGGTCACGTGCAGGGCCTCCACGAGTGGGGTCACATGAAGGGCGGAGAGTCCAAGGAACGAACTTGTCCGCTCTGCTCCTCCGTCGGCCCCTTCGTCGCCCTATCCATGTCCTTCGAGCCCGCCTCCTACACTGACTCTGGTCCTCTCACACATGCTTTCTTCCCTTGCGGACACATGGCCTCGGAACGAACTGCCTCGTAAGTGAGACCATGACCCCTCCCCTTCATTGACCTCCCTTCTACCTCCTTTCTCTTTTCCAGCTACTGGGCCAACATGCCGATTCCGCACGGGACGAAGGGCCTTCAGGCCGAGTGCTGCTTCTGTGCCACGCCGCTCGAGGGCAAGCTCGGCTACGTACGACTCATTTTCCAGGACAACCTTGACTGAGACTCGGAGTTCGGACGAGGAAATGGCCTAAGGACTTACTTGACCCTACATTCCTTATTCCTTGGACACTTTTACTAGCCCAGAGACCTCTATGCGAGAGTCCCGAAAGAGAATAGTACAAAGTGAGGGAAGTGGAGTGTGAGTTCCCCTTTGACCTCAGTCCAGTTTTCTTGAAAGTGGAAGAGCCTGGTGGTCTCGAGGAAGGGGGTATGATTTTGTGATTTAGTGTAAGAATTGGAGTGACTAAGACAGGAGGAACTGTTGACAAAGTGTTTGATATCCAGGGCGGACTGTTCCCTCCTTGAGAGTCCTAATCATTTCGTGGTTTATGTTTATAGTCCCACAACAAAGCCTGTAATTAATTCCTACTCATCTCGTATCTCCCAATCACTACTAGAGTCGGAAGTCGAGAGTTGACTAATTTTATTTGACCAGAACAGGCACACTACTATCTTATGTATCAAGGATATAGGAATAGCCCACCTCTCTCTCTCTATCTCTCCCATCTCTATTTATGTAACTAGGACGACTAGCTAAGAATAAGAATAACTGGATCGAGTAAAGAGTCCGAAGTTGAAGAGGAGGAATTTCCTTTTATTTCATTTACATTGAATACATGAGTTTAGAATGGATAGGGAACGAGAGTGGAGAGTTATGAGAAGTACTTGTCCACGAATTTCTCGGCCATTTGGAGTGCCTTGTCCATGGTCTCGAAGGTGAGGAGTGTGGTGGCGTAGTAAGTCCCTCTGACCCCTTGGAGGGCGTCGAACTTCCCGTAGAATCCCTTTCTGAGTGAGTCGACGGTCACGTGCGGGAAGAACTGGGATGCCTGGAGGAACAAGGTTCGACTGGCCGGGTTGACTTTCCGCAGGAAGCCCAGCAACTTGTTCCCAATGAGCTGGAGCTCCCTCGAGTTGACAGGAGAACCGAAGTCACCCCGGATCCAGGAGTAGGAACTGTAGACGCTCTCGAGGGCCTAAAGGTCAAGAACATCAGAATCAGTTCAAGGAGAATACTTAACATGAATACTTAACCTCTAACTCTGACTTCCTTACGCGAGTGCTCTGCTTGACCAGTCCCACGACCTCTCCGTCCCCGACAGGACGACTGAGTACGGGCGGCTGATTGGTTGCCCCTTCCTTGAAAGCCTCAAAGTAAATGTTCTTCTGGAGTCCCGGAATCACATGGCCCCCTGTCGTGTACTTCATGATCTTGACCTCCCGTATCACGTCCCTCTCTGCCGGACTCAGGTCAATGATAAGTGGGTCGAGGTTCTGGAGGATGGGCGGGAAGGCCAGGATGACCTTCCGACAGGCCCTGACCCTGAAGCTCGGCGTCCCGTGATTGAAGTAGATCTCCTGCCTGTTCTCGTTCCGACGGAAGACGTGGGTTGCCTTGTGATGAAGGAAGGTCTTGAGGCCAGAGGCCAGTTTCTGGACCAGGACGTCCACCCCTTCCGAGAGCGTGAGGAAGGGGTCGGTGGCCGTGACAAGGGCAGCGAACTCCTCGGGGTCCACCAGCTTGAGGACGTAGAGGGCGGCCGTGTCACGGAGGTCCCCGTACCCTTCCACCGTGATCAGCGGAATGAAGTAGGGAGTGAGGGCAGAGAGGTTCCGAGCCAGGAGCCAGTCCTCCATGGGGACCAGGAGGTCAGGCGGCGTGTCATGGAACCCAAACTCAAAGACCTCGTCGTCATAGGCCTCACGAGCCTTGAGGAATCTAGCCACGGCCTCCTTGAGGACTGCCTCATCCTCCGCCGTCACTGGAGGCAGATCAAGGACGAGGCCCGTTGTGGGGTCAAATCCTGCCCGGACGTCCTGCGTGAAGTTTGTGGTTGAGAGGTCGAACTCCTTGATGTAGCTCATGATGTTGGGGGAGAATCGGGTGAAGAAGAGCGGGCACTTCTCGATCAGGATCTGGTCCCCTTGACGAAAGGTGTCCCCCTTCCCGCCCAGACGGCCCTTCTCCTCGAAGATCTCCACATCGTAGCCTTTCTGGGCCAGGAGCCGCCCTGTCCCGAGCCCACTGAACCCTCCGCCCACGATGCAGATCGGCAGGTTGGGCACATGAGGCGAGGACGGGGGCGACTGGACCACCGCATCTGACCCGCCCAATATGCTCAAGAGGAGGAGTAGAAGTTGCGGAGACATGGCGGGGATTTGTTGAGTGAGTGGCTAGGACTGGGCTGAACTGGGAACTGAGTGGCCCTTCCTGGATTCCAAGGCCTAAATAGGCCTTCGGAAGGGAGAGCCGGCTTCCGATTGCGGCCAAGCACTAATTGGGAATTGGAGAGGAGGAGATAGGACCGCTTGACCACAGAAGCTCAAGATTGGACCTCTACAGCTTATTCTCACTTTAGATATATAGATCCTACCTGATGCCAGGTCGGTATTAGTCCGGCCAGATCCTGTCTATCTATTCCAAAGGAGATATATATTTAAAACAGGGAAGGAACGGCTCTCCAAACTGAGTTTCAAGTTCTTGGACCTACAAATGACATAGGAGGGGGAATTTGATGGGCAAAGGAAAGGAAGTAGGTCCAGTATATGAATAGCTAATCAAATCCTCCCTATTTGTATTCAGATTGTGGTTGAATCTGAATATGAGGATTAAGTTGACTAATTATTGGTATGGATATTGGTCCTTGTGTGCTCGGCGGTTAGGGTGGACGTCCCCCGTTCAGATTGTGGACAGAATTCCTGCTTCCTATCAGAATCAGCCCATTTCTGGTACCCTCCACAGACCACAAAGATAACGTCGGCGACCCGGGACCCAATGACCTCAGCTCCTTCTTTTACGTTGAATCTGGCGCGCTTGCCCGAGCGCCATTCACGTCAATCCACTTAACTATACATAGTTTGGACATAGACAAATATGAATTTGCTTTTAGTATTTTTTTCCGAAGGTCTGTCTAGAACTAATCATTATAGCCCAAATCAAGACCAATGATCACAAGAATTGGTACATATGGATATGGACACCCCGAGTGGACCCCTAGTAGTAGTAAAAGTACTTAACTGGAGAGCCAGAATATTCATATCCCGAGTTAATATTGGAGTGGGACTGTGTCACGAGAGACCATTTGGAAGTCGGGAATGTTGGGCACTCGAGACCAATCTCGGGAATCCAAGGAACTGTCCATTCCGACTAAGTATAGGCCTCTCCTCTGGAATCCCCGCTTCTCCATTCCTTGTACCCGGGACCTGGAACACATTTACAAGCCCACTCTCTATACTTTGGAACCAAACCCAACATTTGGGGACCAAATTGCGGTGACAAGACTAGGAATTGAGACGTATTATGTGTGGAAATCCTACATGGTGTCTCAAGATAAGTATACGGCCTAAGTTGTTTGAATGCTGGACGGCTGGAGTGGTCGGAGGGAGTCTTGAAGATGTTGTCGGAAGGGACGGAGCTCTTCTTGCGGCGGCTGGTCTGGATCGGGAGCCGTGTCCTTGGGACGCTTCCTCTGAGCTGGGACGAGGGTACCGGAGAGCTAGTGACGGTCACCGGCCTCCGCCTCCTCGTCTCTCGGTCCCTCGTCAGTCTCTGCCTCCTCTTCTCCCTCGTCTTCTTCGGAGGCGGATGGACTCTCTACGTCCCGTCCGGGCCTGCCGACTTGACCTTCGCCGTCTTCAACTCCGTCCTCATCCTGACTGGGAACGTGGTCCAGACCTGGTATCTCCTCAATGCCCCCACCTTTGCCGTCTGGTGCGACGCCTTCATCCGACTCAACAAGAGACTCCGTAAGGACATGTCTAAGTAAGTAAATCAGTATAATCAGAATCCACTGCTAACTATCTGCTTATTGGTTCTAGTTCGTCTCTTCCCTGAGCTGGAAGGGACGAGTGACGGGCTGGAGTTGGTGTGGAGGCTGATGACTGCCAGTGGTCTCGGTGCCATTCTGTCCATTCCCTTCGGCTTCCTCCTCCTCCTCGAGTTCGGCTTCTCGATCTTCGGAGTCTGGAGCTCGGCCGACATCCGGATCAACGGCCTCCTCGCCCTCTGCCTCGCATTCCTCTACACGACTGGCTGGTACGTGGCAGTCTCATTCGCATCCACCGCCATTGCTTACTTGAGTGCCACCAACAAGTGGCTCATCAAAGTCTACACGTAAGTTATTTATTAGGCATCCATCTGGTTAGTCTTAGCAGCCCTTGGCTCAATGTCCATATACTACATAGAATGAACTCTGTTTTTGGTCAGGACGGAGCGGGAGAGCGTTGAGAAGGTCCGGGGACGGGAGCTGCGCGTGATGCTGAGGGCCCATAGCCTCATGCACCGCCTCACAGTCCTCACCGTCCGCTCCATGACCACGTTCTGTGTGTACATGGCCTACCTGGCCGTGATCGTGACCTTCTTCTGCCTCATCGGCTTCTGGGACTCCGTCCACCCGCTCGTCTTCAACGAGCTCCTCATGCTCGGCCTCATCTTGTCCGCCCTCATCCTCACAATCTTCTACTTCGCCTTCAAGATCACGGAGACGAGCCTGGCCGTGGGTCAAGGGTCAGTCCGGATGTCGGCCGAGCGGAGGAAGTTCATGCGGTCCTTCCAGCCGCTCTGGTGGGAACTGGCCCCCTTCCTCGTCGTCCAGCGGGACACGTTCATCAGGGACCTCCACGATATCATCCTCAACGGCGTCATCACGCTCCTCCTCAACTTCAAGTGAGACCACCCTCGACCTAACAACTCAAACCACGTAGCCCTAGCCCACAATACGGGCATTCCTCAATTTACTAAGCTGACCTTTTAAAGTGGAACGAAGTACTAATATCCTTCGTTTCTTAATGGAGCGACCCCAAAAAATGGCATGTAAAGTTATCTATTGTGTCGTGTATCGTGTATACGCGGAATAAGCCTGGATATGTTCATACATCACACTATTCTTAGTGATCTGGTTTTGTTCGTTGGGAAATGTAGCTTATTCCCCTGTGAAATGTTTAATTAGGCTCACCAAATATGTAGTAGGCTACAAAATATCAGATAGGAGTTAGCCTATGCTTAGCCTATGACTATAACCGCCACTGCATATAATATTCTAGTATGTACACAAATAAACAGAAAATGCAATTGGAATGTTTAGGATTGTTTCCCCTGGGAAGTCTCATTGAGATGGGACTAGAATGGTGGTGACTGGTCGGGTCCTCATGTCTAGCTCATCATTAGAGCAATGATTTGTGTCATGCTGGAATAGGCAGGGAGACCTTGAGGAATCCCAGGATGTGAAATATTCCAATCCCAAAGACTGGGCGCCTCTAATCTAATCCCATGTACCTACTTAGCTCTCTTATCCCTCTTCTGTCCAAACATGGGGATATTCCCTCCCACTTGTTCCTACTTTACCTGGGATTACGAAATGATTGGAAGTGAGAAGGTTACGTGTCCCTCTCCACGTCGATCCCGAATCCCGGCTCAATGACTGGACATGAGTTCATAGTTCCTAATCAGGCCTCATTCTTATCCTGCCCTAAATCCTGTCCCGATTCCTGGAGACCACGAGACTCCACCTTTGACGCAAGACCTCTCACTCAAGTACATACTCAGTCAACTGGTCCATACGACATACGAATGCGGACCTGAGTGAGGACAGCAGCCCTTTCCAGCCCTCACTATCTACACGTTCAATGGTCACCAATTTCCGCGGAATCTGGCCCTCGCCTGCCTCTCCAACCTGGAATTACCATTTAGCCATTCATAGGCCGATCTAGGCCTTCTCCGTACAATACATAATAGGAGACATGAATGCATAGGGAATCTACATGGATGGCCTATGGATACGGCCTTAGACGCCTTGCCTTAGCTTCTAGCGGCAGAAGTACTGACGCAAGTGGTCGTCTATTCGGCACGTCATTCTATTAGATAGACTCCAGAACATAGAATATATAAATAGTTTGTAAATAAGTGGGGTCAAGGGAAGGCCTGAAGGTCATTCTTTGGGTCTAGTACCTGAGGAAGGCATAGATAGCATATTCTCTAGAGAAGGACTCGATTAGGCATGGGATGGGCTAGTCTCGAGAAAAGGCTCTCTTTCAGACTGAGAATCCAACTACGAACGTATACGTAGTAGGGGTCAGAGGGTTCATGGGCACGGGCAGACACCTGGATCTCCCAATAAGTCATTTCCCTCAAATGTCGGCAGCCCAGTCTTCAAAGATATGTAGAGCACGGGAAGAAATTTGCCCAAAGATCAGTAGTCCATAATCTCCAAATGAGGCATGCAGAAAGATCCGTTGATGGGCTGCTGGAATGTTCCATTCCGGTCCCAATAATCCCATCCAGGTACGACTCAAAGACGCACTACCTCTATGTATGTATATATACATATTTACCTGAGCACGAGGAGGACTCTTCTATAGAGAGGATCCTAGAACTTTGACCCCATCTCTCATTCCGAACCATATAGTCTCTGCTACTCTACATAGTTCCAAGATGCTGAATGAGGTTGTAGCTGGGGTTCGGATGTCCAAAGTCCAAGGTCCAGCCCATTAGACGACCTCCCTTCATTAAGACCACAATTAGAATCCGAATCCAGAAATATCCGCTAGCCCGTCCAAATCCGAATCTAGAGCCTAACTTCTACTCCGTCCCTCCTATCCAACTACAGCCGAATTCGGTTCTCGTTCTAGGTCCCTCCCATTTTACTATGATCCATATTATAGGGACGATCCTTTACGAGTTAATCCTTAGCATCGTCAAGATTTCCAGTGGTTGCCATTTCCAATGCTGCGACTCCAATATGAAGACCACGTGATGGGGCCATGTTCCTCTCAGAGGATTCTTCACAAACCATTGATTCCTATTCAATTAAGTTTAAGTCCGTACTGGGCGGTGACGGAAGATGTATGTAGGTGAACTATCTGGCGGAAGCCATTGATGCGGGCGGGATGGAGGCCCATGGTCCCCATGCATGTCAATCTCAATGGTCCTAAATAGACTAAGTTCAAGTTCCAAAGGGGAGCCTTGGACATGCGACGCGTCCAAAGATCGCTCTATTCCAACCATTCATACTTAATACGTAGTATTGTCATCTCCATAGTATAATGTGAGTACATACAAATGCGGGTTCTATAAATATGAGCAGAATTGGGCTCCCATTCAAGGAATGGATGAATGTCGGATTGAACTGTAGTATTTAGTAGTACTTACATAGGTGTAGTTATGGTTCATACAGTAGCCAGAGCCAGAGCCACAGAGAGTGTATGGGGTCAAATGGAGGCGGAGGAGTGATGGGCATGAAGATCCCATTCATGGGTATCATGGGACAACGAATCGGAATATCTACACTACTACGTCCTACGTCTACTATATTTATTGCCTGAGTGAACGTCTTGGTAACCTTAATACGCGTAAATAAACTATTAAAAAGCGTATAAAGGTTCGTTACGAAGGATATGCATTTCCCTCCCCCACCCAAATCGTCAGACAAAGATTGCGAGTTAAAAGATCAACATACGCAAAAAATTAAAGACGCATAATAGTGGGTTAATTCGGTCCCATTGATGCACTATAGTTCAAACTTTCCTTTTCTCATTTCCTTCGACCCAAAAACCCTGAAAAACTACATTGACTTGTCCATTTAACCCACTTCCCATACCCCTATGAGTCCTAACGCCTGAAAATATTGGTGCCCATACAATTACATTTCCAACAAACTTAATTTGACATCTGTAGGTTAAAGGGGTCCTGAGATATCTGACATTTTAGTGACCGATTTGATGTAAATTTCCTAACACACGTTTAAATACTGAAATCTAATACCCATTATCGGCACTAGAAGTCTCATATACGTCACCCATGACAACGTTATTAAAAGTAATAAAACATAATCAAGTGAAATAATTGTTGCGATGTGAAATGCATGAATCATTGCATAAATTATGAATGACCCTTAAAAATTCGGAAATAAAAAAAATGC
>JAQFZY010002225.1:0-12414 GCA_034696285.1 Hypogastrura burkilli
CCCCCCCCCCCCCCCCCCCCCCCCCCCCCCCCCCCCCCCCCAGAGGCCTATTAGCCCATGCCTAAACACGGCCTTGACATGTAGGAATGCTGAAATCGAAATCTGAAGTGGTGCAAGATTTCTCTGAGGAAAAATCATTCGGCTTTGCTAGGCTTTGCCAATAACCTTCACCTAATAGTTATTACCTTACTACTTGGTCGAGTCCATTAATACCGTATTAAAGACGGTTATGCATTCGTTTTGTCTGTTTGTATGTCCGAATGTCACCATCAAAACTGCTTCCTTCTTTTACATATACAAAGTTGAATATCAAGACGCATGTTTGCTCGTTCGCCGCGTGATCGCTGCCCTGCGCTCACCTTAAGTCTGAGTTTTATACGTAGGTATATGGAAACTCTGATCACGCTTAGCAAAATCCTAACTTTACACAGCGTCTCACACGCTATAAATTAAAAATTCCTGAAGCGAAATATTTGACATGGCTCTAGTCACCGGTCGCAATTAACATTCAATTATTTCAGCAGTTGACTGTTTTATATATGATCAAAATATTCTAAAACCTCCTTGTACAACTGATTTAAACATTGCATACACCTGAATGGTTTAAAATATTAGCCCCGGTTTCTCTGCTCGAATGGCTTAAGCAGTACATTCAGGTATACATATATGGCTTATAAAGTTTAATATCTCATTAACTGTTCTACTGGTTTAAACATCGCATACATGTGTATGGTCTAAAAATTAGCATCGGTTTCTCTGCTCGAATTTCTTTAGGAGTACGTTCAGGTGTATATCGCTTATAGTTGAATATCTCATTAACTGTTCTACCCGTTTAAACATTGCATACAGGTGTATGGCTTAAAAAATTAACATCGTTTTTTCTGCTGAAATGGCTTAAGCCGAACGTTCAGGTGTATATGGCTTATAATTTTGAATATCTCATTAACTGTTATATGTACTCGTTTAAGCGTTGCATACAGGTGACTAGTTAAAAAATTAACATCGGTTTTTCTGTTCGAATAGCTTCAAACAATACATTCAGGTGTATATGGCTTATAAAGTTGAATATCTCATTAATTTTTATACTCATTTAAGTATTGCATATATGTGTATGCATTTAAAAAATCGACCTGTTTCTCTGCTCGAAAGTGTTAAGCAGTACTTTTAGGTTTATATGGCTTATAAAATCGAATATCTCATAAACTGTTCTACTCATTTAAATATTGCATTCAGGTGTATAGTTGAAAAAAATTAACATGGGTTTCTTTAATGCCTGAAACATTTAGTGTTGGTCTCTATTGGAGTTTTAAACATCACTAACATTATACGTTTTAGGCTATCCTTTTCGTTAATACGGTTTCTATCAGTTTATACTGTTTATTTTAGTGGTGTGAAAGGAACTTAGCATAGGTACGCAACACCTACTTGCTGCCGAGTTTGGTTGGGATCATTGAACGATCTAATGCGTACATTATAAAATGCTATTATTATTTATTATCCATGATACAATACAGTCTGTACGCAATGGCACACTCCTTCGATTTGGGTAGCTAGTAATTATGAATTCCCAAGTAACGCTGTCTCTTTCGTTCTTACCACCACCAGTCCATGTCCTTACCATGTAGCTCATGATAATAGAAGTTTCATTTCTGTAAAAATACATATTTGTATCGGAAAATGTCGTTAAGTCTCACTAGGGTTATGACGGACTAGTACTTAAGCCAATTACCCCGCACTACTTTTGCTTTATTACTTAACATTTAGGAAAGGTTTGTAATGAAGAAGTAGATGAATATTATAAAGTTTCCGCGAAAATCTATTATTTTTCATAGATCAAGCCTTACAAGCCCAGATTTGGTTTTACCTCATTGAGAGCCGACTTTGTTAGTGATATGAGGAGGAGTCCGAAGCCGAACAGTTTTTTGAACCAGCCCAAATGGGTCCGATAGTGAAACTTCATGAATTTACATTTGTCAAAGGCATCCTTCGGATCACATTTATGTCGACTAGGCTTCCGGCCTGAACTTGAGCAGCCACTTCCGCTCAGATCTCGACGCTTATTCTTATTATTGTCATACGAAAACTCGGCGGGTCCTTCATATGAGCCGGAAAGGCCGCCCGGATTACTCTGATACTGAAAACATGTATTTAAGAATAAATTATTATACTACTGTATTTAGTCCAAATCCGCCTATCCCTATAACCCAGGGCTTGTCGAATTTTGTACGACAGCACTTACGGGCATGATCTCAATGGTTCTAGACTAGATTTAACTTTGTGTAAATTTGCCAAATGACCCCTTGACCCTCAAGCGGGGGGTCAAATTTTTTGAACATTTCAAGTGTAAGGCATACGGCACATCAAAATTTGCGTGTGCAACTCCGGGTCACAGAGATATATAATGCGAAACGTGATTTAACACCCCATGAACCCCCGATGACCCCAAAGGTCAACCAAAGTCAATACGACCCTACCAAGTCATGTGGGATATCAAATTGACCAGAATCGCATACTAAGTGTTGCTGTATGGTTCGGCCCATGATTTGACCAATCCAGGGCCTGCCGGTAACGCGCAAGGGTCACCAAGGTCAACTTGATTTAGCATCGGGCTAGGATGCCGCAGGCTAGACAGGGTCATACACTAGCAACAAATACACCTAATCAATCTCTTTCAAAACTTTTTAAAAATTCGTTTTAATGGCGGGAAAAAATACATAACAAAAAAATTTCATTCATCTCACTTTTATTATTCGTTTCGCTGATTGTGATTCGCTTCACGGTTGTGATTCGTTTCACGGTCGTGAATCGTAATTCCGTGTTGCCTGTAGGGCGAAAGGCAGCACACAAGCGCTCATCAGTGCACTTGTTGCGTATTAAATTAAGAATTCACGGTTCAAATCTGTATGAATAACTTACAATATTCTGATTCATCTTGAATGGAGCAGTAGTCCTCCTGAAGACACGTGGCTAGTAGCTATTACTCTTGTAGTGAATAATTAAACATTATGTCTGACCTCATTTTAATTATTGGCAGAACTTGAGTCCCTGAGTGCCCCCGTAATCAGCTCGTTTAATATGTAAATAGAAGAAAGTGTCTGATATACAATTAATTCAATACAACCCAGAGGCCGGTGTTATTACGATCATGTATCATGTATGAGCTTATTGATAATTATTGCAAATGTAGTTCATTTTGAGATCAAAAATAATTACTGGTCAAAAGTGTTGGTTCTGAAGGACTTTTACAATTTCGAACTCATAACCCCTGCCTATATTTCTAGCGATGAAGGCACTGGGCGTGTAGCTATGTATTGTTTGAGTAATGTTAGACTTTGTAGCTAACTGTAGCTATGGCCGTTATTGTCCTCTTCCAAGAACCTGATTACCTCACATAGTACAATGTACTGAATACAAAAGAGGTTTTACAAGAAGTTGATAGAATCCACACGGTAAGTTGTAATACTTTAGCCTTAAGATGCACACGAAGTACAGGAGAGGTCTGTCAGTCAGATCAGAAGATCGATTCGGTTTCCGGGTTCCGGATCCCACCGAGCTGGAACCTGCGCCTGGGCCTGACACGGAACGTGCCCTCATAACATGGTTACCTGGATTTTGGACTCAATTTCAACTCGGAAACCTCAGCAGTTAGTATAGGTTTGAGGATGCTTACAAGTTACAAGTGCAAGTGCCCATCTTATTTCTATCAAATTCTGGAATATGGCACAGTAATTGTAGAGCCATATATGTAGCCTTACAATAACCATCCTACTGTTAATCGGCCACGGCCAGCTGTCTTCACTCTTCAAGTGTAGTGAAAAGTGGGAGCCAGGCTAATAATAATTTTCATGTCACTTCAGAGAGGTCTAAAACTATTGTGTATTGTGTTGGAAGTTGGAGCGAGCTTTGTCAGTTGTGGGAGGAACATAAAGATTAAATGTAAGCATTATAATATAATGCATTCTTTTCCGGTATGTAAAGTAAGAAGCTACTACGAGGGCGGATTAAAACGTAACCATCTTTATTTTCCGGGCTGGTAGTACTTACGGAGATGAAATTTTGTCACACTCTGAGGTTGACAGTCCTAATTCCTATACTAAGTATATATTTTTCCAAATTAAATCTATGACTAGTAACCCTTTCAAAAGATTTATTTTTACATTGAGTCAACGCAAATACGGTCGCGGCTACATTTACGAAGCATATGTGTAGCCGTTTCCGCTACCTGGTATGTTGGATGCAGGATAATAATCACGAAGGAACTATGCAGCACAGCCATTGAAACTTAAGCATTATTTAGAGGAGCGCCGACATGGTGGAAAATGTCAGACTTATCGTTACTTTAGTTTCTATTGTCTTATGTTACATCGTTAACAGTCAAATTATGTATTTGTGGTAATACGCGTATAGGCATATGTGTGGCTTGTTGTGGTAGCATATTTCTCAGAAGCAGCCCACCCGTTGGGATCCAGAAGCAGATTTGAATTACAGTTTTTGGTGTGTTTTGCCGTTTTTTCTTCGACGGTGGCCCCACGAACGACTCTGTTAATTAGATTTCGAGTTATAGTCATGATCTCGTGTCTTGTCCCCTATCCCTTAAGCTCCAGAAGCTACTGAAAACATTCCAAACTTTTATTGTATATTTTCGGCTCGGAGCAAGGAATGCGATCCAGGGTACAATTAAGTTTTTGTAGGCTTAACCTGTCAGCTAAAGCTCTGGGTTCCCTACATTTAGGAAACCAGTTGTCATAGGTACCCGCCACACATTTTGTCTCCGATTATATATTCCTGGCGTGGGTACTATACGTTTGACTCTGTCAGAAATCTCGTAACTAAAGAAACCTTTTTCTCATAAATAGGCCACGGTCTAACCGGTAAGGATGTGCGATTTGTAAGGCTGCGAGATGTAACGAAGATTGGTTGGTTACTGTACACAACATTATGTTGTTTGAAAATCCCATACGTTATACCTTTCCTCCAAATGAGAAAAAGTTAATGACGCTCGATCATTGATTTTAAAGAAAATTTTATCACACCAACTCTCTTAAGAATATTCAAACCGGCTTTCTGGGACCCCTTATGAATTCAAAAGTTCGATAACCCCAGACTACTTCTGGGTGCTATATCCAATAAAAATAGTTTCGATGACCTAGCCATGTTGTTTATACCTCAGGATCAGGACTTAACAATCACCCCTCGTATACGCACAAGATCCTGCCCAATTAGTACTTAATTTTGATTAGAAATACAACTTACAATTTACAGTGTATTTAGGTAGGCATAGGAAGGAGTAGTGAGTAAATACATGGACTAAAGCGTGGTGGTGAGGACTGGTCTGTAGTAAGTATTTACATTTAGCAAAAGGCATACCTCTACGCCACTATTATACAGATATGTATTTATTATCCCTTTCCTGCCACTTGACCGCAACCAGACCAGAAGGCCAATATGACTCGTATTAAGAATGTCACCACCAGAGACCTTAATGCACAGGTTAATACCATGGGATTTCTGGCACTTGGGCATTGGGACCTTGTCCCATGACTATCTGTCATGGCTCAAGTCCTCAAGTGTTTACTCATTTTACTCATACATACACACATACATACATAGATCTGTCAATCAAGGTCTTTTTGGCCTCTTGTCCCGTCCGACGTGTTCGGCTCGTGAAGATTGGAGGCGGCTTTACCTTAAGACTGGCAAGGTTAGTCCTTACATGCATCCATGCACTCGGCTCCTGCTAATTACTCCTTGTAACAACGTGGAGCCAGGAGGGATTATTTAGTAGGCTAGTACAGTACTAATACTAATAGCCATTGCGCAACCCGAAGGAAGGGGAGAAGGATTCTTGCCAGGAATCTAAAGATGGGCAAAATCCCTGCATCCGTTAAAGCTTATAGCGTTACTTAAAACAAGTTCTTGCATTTTCAGAGGAAACTTCCTATGGATTGGGCAAGCTGACCTATATCGCTGTATCGAATTTAAACCACAGGAGTCATTATTTTGTTGAATCGAGGAATACGTACTACTTCAAAATTTCAGATTAAAATATTTAAATACAGTTTATACAAATTATAATTATGTATAAATATATGTATTCTTCCGATGCTCAAATGATTTTTTTTTCATGCAGCCATGCTACACAACACACAATCGCTTAGAAATATAAATTCAACGTTCTCAACATTGATATAAAATACAAAACTTCCCAATCGTATCTAATACTTAATTTGCCCAGCTATTGCACTTGTCATGCTTCATGCTCCCGATTCCGACGCCCCAGGTCCCACTTAGACCTGTTAGAGAGTAAGGCTATGGTATTATTTATGCTCCGTGCGAATTGCAAGGAAGGATCCAGCTCCTTCTGTTTTGCTCATAATTGCAGTTGTCAGCATGCAGTGAGCGTGAGAACTTGTACATAATCCGCAGAATAGTCCCCTTCATTGATTGCCTTGTTCAGGACAGTATTGGACACATACGTTGATCAAGAAAGCTGTTATTGTAAGTCGATTTGTAATAAATTCCATACACTAACCTAGTATTTGAAAGTAGGAATCATTTACGTGGCACAAATTGGAATAACAAACAAAATCAAATTGTACCTATATGATTACGTTTATGATATAAGGAATGCATTTTAAGTCAAAAATACTGTAATAGCGAAACAAAAATCAAAAATAATGATAGGCAACATTTAATCGTAACAAGCCGTATTCATTCGTTTTAGTTAATATACTCTTTTCGAAAGTTTTAACGGAGCAATAGCAATAGTAGATGCCAGTAACTGTTTTCATAAATGTTTTAAATTATGAGCTAGAATCATTCATTTTATATAACGTACTAGTAAGTAGTATCGTAACTCCATAATCAAACATCACATCACTAGTCTGGTAACAAGATGGATATGGAATGGACAGGTGACAGGTCTAGTGAGAAATATATTAGAACTTTAGCGACGGCGCGGCGGTTGCCAAGAAGGTCTTTGCTCCTGGGCCCATTTGCATTGCAGTGTAAAGTTTAAACCAAGGTTCTTTGACAACAAGATTGAGGTTAGGTTATGTCTAGCCGTAGAATTCTCTAGAGTCAATGAACCTTGGTTTAAACTAGGGCCTAAGGTTCAGCTGGATTTATATACTCCACACAAATTGTAAGCAAATCTCCACTTCTTATAACTCTTATTCCTGTGTATCCGTCAGAGTGAAGAACATTCATATTTAATTACTCCTTCATCTATAAAATATTGTTATCCGCTAAACCGGATTGGGCTCTTGTTCCAGTCATTCAACAAGAATGAATGCCTATAGGCTTTCTCTGTAGTTACAAGGGCGGAAGAAGAATTTCAATTAAAATGACGTATGGAAAATTGTAAAATCAAATTAGAATGGAGAGCGAGTCCCTAATGCACAATGCAAGTAATAATCGCATAGGTATGTACTTCTAGAGTGGAGGAGGTAACGTAAGAATGTATAGGTATACTATAATACTATGTATCATATACAATGTTACGATTAATATGAATGTAGAGATGAGGGAACGTGATGTAAAAAAGCCCTTATCATGCTAGGCATTTTTGGTTGAGACGCCGACATCGGAGTAGGATAATATATTGCAAAATTATTTGCAGGTTGTAGAACCAGAGTACTCCCTATTTGGATGATCAAGGTTATAATGATTTATTGTTCCAAGTAGTGACCAGTGCAACTTGTTGGGATTAAGCACCTGCGTTTGGAATCTGGTTCTGTGTTTTAGCTGAGGAATATTTCCACAAAACCAGGCTTTTGTTGCAAAAATATAGAAAGCATTGAAAAGAGAGTTCAGTATTCAATCAGTGTGCATCTATCTCGTGTACTATCTCTATCGTAAGAATTGCAATTTATATTGTATATCCCTATCATCATTGAACATACGTCTACTATATCAGCCTCTACAAGCTTTTAGAGTGGAATTGGAAATACTAATGGTTTACGAACACTAGTGTTTGTAGTACAATTAATAGGCCTCCATATTATCGAAGCTTTGGCGAAACAATAACCAACTTCAAGTCGAAATTGCGAGAATAATTGTTCGCAGATTATTTTGCTTGCGCCAGGTAGATAAGGTAGAGAGCAGATAGGGGAAATTGCCAAGAGCTAGGCAAAAAATCCTTTGCACCATGCCTTACATAGTTAAACTTCAGTGGACTGCAATTAATCATCAAGCATCGAGAAATAGGTAGAAACTTTGATTTTAGGTGCACCCGGAGTCCGGAGTCTCAATGAAAAGTTATGAATACAATACCGTAAAAACTCTATTAGAAGCCGGTCTCTAATAGACGCCGGGCATTTGGGCCTGGTCATAAGGCCAATACTGTTTATTATACGCTTGTGTTCTGACCCGTACTTCGGTAAAAACACCACCGGTGTCTATGAAACACTGGGTCTGTTTTAGGTGCCGGATCATGAGGCGGCATATTCAACTAAACGCCCGGGCGTATAATAGAATCTTTACGGTATGGCAATTGCCTCTTGCCGCAGGATTCTTCTTTGAATAAGATAGAATGACATTGTTACATTGTATGTAGTATAAGCTCCGCATCATTTGCTTGAGAAATTATTCTAATCATAATGATATTTATTTTCAGTTATCTGGATGCTGAGGGACTTTTAAGCTTCTGAGCCTATTCAGGTCGAGCTGGGAACCACTTCAAGCTGCGTATCTTCTGCGTGTGCCACAGCACAGAAGGACCAACCCGTCGTTCTCAGCCCACTTGCTGTAAAATCAGAACAAGAACCAATTCCAGGCACAATCCAGGAAAAGCATTCAGCCAAGGAGGATCATCCCGAAATATATTTGTCAAGCCAAGGGCCTTTCGTTCAACTGGTCCACGGTCAGGAGTCAGGAGAACCGAATTCGGGGTCTAATCACGAATACGATTCGGCAGTTCTACAACCGTCAACTATGGATAAGAAGAGCTCACCCAAGCGCTATTCGAGTAAGTCATCGCAGTATACACACGTTCAATTCAGTTTACACAATCATAACATTTACAAATGACAGTAAGTCGCAAATCCCAGGTAGGTACCATGAAACGATATTATTTCGAAAGAAAAATGGAGTATACTACTACGTACTAGTAATACTTACCTTGCATTCCTGTATCAAATACTTTGTTCAACGACGCAGCCGAACAATAATATTTGATTACTCGGTTAAGACCGCAGATATTTAAGACGTATTATTAAGCTCACCGTAGACATTCCCAATTTTTCCCGAAAAGGAAACTAAGTAGACCATAATTTACTTTGATCGAAATTTTAAAAAAATTTGAAATAATTTTCTTCTAAGATTGTTTAATTTGATTAATTACGGTTAGGTTAGGTTACAACGTTCTCCTATAGTGTTTGCACTTGGGCTAACCGAACGAAAAGTGTCAAATTCCACCTAATTCAAAGTTAGGTGAGTTTTTAGGTAACAATGCGCCTAAACGTCTTAGCTTACTCAAGCATAATTAGCTAATTTTACGTTATTTCTATCTAGCTTTTAAGAAGGGCTTACGTAAAGCTCACTTGTGGCATCGACTATTGAGATCTTAATTCGAACTGTACAATAACTGTAGTAATTCGTGATAAAACGACAAATAAGTGACTGTATAGCTACTCGACACTGATCTAGTATAACTAATAGTAGACCAAATTTAATTTTCATTTTTGTAAAGAGGGAAATAGCGGTTTAAAATCGGTATTGAGTATTATGTATTAATATGGAATTCGCCTAATGTTAGTATCGGCCGAAGCTACGGAACCGCACATTATTAATAATTAATACGAATGAGAATTATGAAGTATTAGCTGGTTTTATTTAGCATTTACAAGGGAAGCTGTTCGTGTATGACCCTGCACTAACTTTAGTAGGAGCTACGTAGTTTATTAGTTCTGCATTTGGCTCCTAGAAGTTGCTAAACGTTAATCAACATATTTGCGTCTGTAAGCATACAATCAATGTAGGAGTTAGAACTTAGAACCACTCTTTTCCGCTAGTACGAATACTTTTTTAAAATAGGTACGTGACAGGCATACAGACGGAAGGTAAAATATTCCGATAACAAATATGGATACAAATAAGCAGCTTGTTGGAATAGAGTACTACAGAGAAACTTTAGAAAGTGTTTTACACGGTTACCTTTGGACGGGGCTTGGACACAGTGCAAAGGTCAGTGTATAAGTGTAAGGCATATTATGCATACATTGGAAATTCTACTTAGTAGATTTCCAGAAGTCTATACCTTATTTGCTCACACGATCAATCGAATCGTCTGCCGATCATTTGTTTGTAAGAAGAAGTGAATCGATTGGTCCTCTTGTGTAGTAATCGTGAATCAACAGTTTCATTATCTACTCACATTAGGCAAATTAAATAAGCGTGGAATGTAGTACAACTGCTTACAGTGTAAATAAATACATACATAGTATGTCTGGCATAACTTTTAGAGTCATACAGTTCCTAATTGACAACAGAGGGCACAAGGCACAATTGGCCTGAAGTTCTTGTTCATTCGCTGTGGTTTGCTCCTTTCTATTTAGTATTAGGTTCGCTTTTTTCATAAAACGCAAATATATATTTAATACACTATTCATGGGTTATGCAGCAAACGTTGTTTTGATAACCATTCAAAATCCAATCCAATCTACCCTCCCCCTGAAATAATCGTGAACAACTTCTAACGTTATAATTCGAAACAAAGTATAAATTTTTACCGGTTTTTTATCACCAAGGGATAAAAAGTTGTAAAAAAAATATCCAAAGCGGTAGAAATTCGAACACTGAATATATTGTTAATTACAGTAGTACAAAGCAATATGTAATTACAACTTACAACAAACCTTACTTTGCGCTGGGAGCTGTATTTTGTTTTGTTTTAAATTGTATCGAAAGAAGCTAAGATATTGATTAAGCTACCTACCTACCCCAGAAGGTACCCTACTTACTGTTTTACGAATTTGAATAAATTATAAGCCCACCAGGATCAGTATAAGGTAACAGGCAATAGGCCATACATATTTTTATGTATTACAAATGTATGTAGAGGTATGTAGTATATGTATGTGTATGTCTGTACTACACAGAGAGCAGAACAAAGTAAAATGTATATGTATAGTAGGTAGTATATGTGGGAACTTTCAGGGTAATATTAGCTACTACATAGCTGACCAAAAAATCAATAGTACCATTAAACAACATCCAATCCATAAATATGGTTATAGGTAGTGAGGTTGAGGTACTTTATGGGCAGCGGAAAAGAAGCAGAATTACGTAAATACAATGCATGTTCCCCCATCTGAAGTCCAGAGTTATGGACGAGAGGCATAGGAACTGGAAGTCCGACAATAAAGTTCCAGAACCGGTTAAGTTGTGCTCTTACTGCCGTGCTTTTCTTTCCTATTGCACTTGCCCTTATGTTCTACATATTATGTAGTTTAGTTATATTGAATATGTACATACATACGTAGTAAGTTACACACTGTCGTGTCTGAGAAACTTGTGGTGGCGTGACTCAAAGCGGACTTATTTATTACATCTTAAATTTCCCATTCTTTAATTATAAAATTACTGAAATAGTAGTGCATGTGCATACCGAAAGCTAGTCAGGTTGGTAGGCCGTTTCGGAATTCTGAGGCCTTCTTCAGTTAGCACCAGACGGCTTGAACCCTTGAAGTGAAGCTCATAGACATTGAGAATCGGCTCCATTCATCAAGCGTTTAGTCAATGAACTACAAGATATAATCATTGTTACAAACGTTTGTATACGGGAAAATTAACAATAATTATATGTACTAATTAATTCCTGATTTAATGACAAATCCACATCCAGTAGTCAGTGCGCACTCCGACTACAAACCTTATTGTCGTAAGGACTGGGTTATTTATTGCTTCCATCCGGTCCTACCTATGTCAACAGTATCCAGCCTTAACTTGAAGGCATAACAAACAAAACAGCCTGGGAAAGGGTAAAGATCCGCCAGTCGATCCAGTCCACGTGAGTGTGTCAACTTAAAAGGTATGGTGCCCCTTACCCCTCCCGTAATTATTTAGTATGTATCTGTTCTTAATGCAACAGCAACCATTTCAATTTAGTCCTCCTTCCTTCTCCTGCATATACTGCGTCTCAGTATCATTCGGAAGGTGCTCGCGCTGAGGTGATTAGTGATCATTAGCTGTATGTATCTTATCTTATCTAACCAATATAATATTATGACATAGTTTTCACCGTCACGAACCTACAGCACGCATTTCTCAGCCTACACCAACCAAACTCCGCCAGCAAAAAGTTATGCCCAATACGAAGTCCAAGTTCTGACATGGGTTTTTTAGGGTCAAGGGGTCAGTACCTTAAGGGTCAAAAACATGGCTCCTAGCAACGGATTTTTTTAGAATTGTGTT
>JAQFZY010002226.1:0-12413 GCA_034696285.1 Hypogastrura burkilli
GAGCCAACCTCGCTAAGCGGCGGGGCCGCGTGCGCAAGTATAAGACACGAGCCGAAGGCGAGGTCGTTACTTGTATATCTCAAAATAAATACATATATGTGTTATCGGGCTACATTAAAAGTATTAAGGTTGTACGAATATTGCCTGAACATTCGGTTATTCACTGAAAATTACTACATGTTTGGCGCGTTTCGATTTAAAAGCGCAAAATATTGGCGAACAATATTTCTTTATTCATTTTTTGAAAATTACCTCTGTGTTCCTCCAGGCGGTCACATGTTGTAATATGTGAAAATCTTACACTTTACTTAAGTGATTAGCATCAAATATTGATTGTACTGCGAATACCGATAGCTTTTTTTAGCAATTTTACGTGCGCGACAGATGAGCCTTCCGTGTTCGCCTTTCCAACTTGTGATTTATTTTCTTCTTTTTTTGCGCTTTTATGATTTGTTCAGAGAACGAGTACTCGGCCAAGTAGCCAAGTAGCCGAGTACTCGAACTAACCGAAGGCCGAGTATCAATACTCGGGGCATCACTAGTTTTAGGTATTAACTTTGTTACTAGGTTAGTTTCATGATCCTAATTGTATGTTGACTTATCATTATTACCAATGACCATCATTATTATTGCCAACCATTTGTAAATTATCAAAAGTGTCGAGTTTCTGGTTGAAGTAAGGGACAGCCCCCACGTCGCCTCCAGTGTAGCCTCCAGTGTTGCCTCCCATTGTCGCCTCCAGCACGGCGCAGCGGCGACTAATGCTAAATTCGTATTGTCGCCGGCCCTTGTATCCTCCACTGCAGTACAATCGCATTATACAGTCTCAAGTTTCTCCTTGTACAGTTTACTTTGTAAGTTTATTTATTTAGGTTAGGTTAAGTTAGGTTACAACGTACCAAAAGTACGCACTGAATACCTCCTAAACAAGTGCTGAGGGTGACAACGTTGGGGCTGTTCCTTACTTCAACCGAGTTTCTCAAAAATAAATTACATTCAATATTACCAATGAGGACGGTTTAATTTAACCCCTTATAAGTTGTACTAATAGTTCTCTCCTGAGTAGGTTCAAAATCCTCATTATCTGTTTATTATTACCAATGAGGACTGTTTACTCCGTATATTTGGTATTATTTGCTATTAGGACAGTTTCGTGAACCTAATTGTCTGTTTAATTATTATCTTTACTTATTACTAAGGAGGACAGTTTACTCCGTATATTTTTATCTACAAGTGTGTCTTAGTAGTTCCTTGAATTCGATAAATCAAGTAGTATTTTGTATTTAAAATTTACATATGTAGGTACCCGTAAAAGTATACTTTCTAATAAAAGTACTTACTCAATTTACAATGAGTTAATATTAGTGCTATCCCAAAGATATTCACTCTGGCCGAAAACAAAATATGTAAATGACCAACATATGTTTGGCTCAACTAATTTAGTCGGTTTATACGGAATTCATACCCGATCTATTGCTGGTTAACATCTAGATTTGTTAATTTTCAAAAGTTTATTAGGGCTAAAGTCAATATGTGAGGGATAGCACTAAATACCAGCCATTTACAATGTGGGTAAACAGAAAGTCTCTTGTACGCGACTTATGTACCATGTACGGTACTTCAGTAATAAAGCGAGTGTCCGCTCACACAAAATGGTTGAATGCTTTCTTTAAAATGTGTTTAATTAACAATGGTGCATGCATTTAAGAAAAGTTATGCATTCCGAGTTATCTCATGCCGAAAATCAAGATAGCGCCTTCCACCGGGGAAAACATCAAAAAATACATATCAACATTATTTTCAACATAAACGACGCTCATGCGCATTATTTCATCGCTCCTCGAGGACTTGATGGGCATATAAAGTAGCGTAAATGATCTAACTGTTTACTTTGACCAAATGCTATCTTTATGGTATGCGAAGTTTCCGTTTGTCAATTCGAGCACTTGATTGGACTTTGTCAGGCTCATTGTGTGTGTGCGAGGAAAGAGCAGGTGAATTTTGAGGTTTGTCAAGATAAGATAACAAAGCCGAGTTCAAAGCCCAGAAAATGCTTGAACCCATTCCGGAGAACAATAACAGCAGCTGAAAGTGGAATAATTCGAACAATTAAAGCTTTCCTCCGATAAGCAGACGTAAGCCTGAGAATCAAGCCTTTTTTCCACTAGTTGGGTTTGTGTAATGTGTAATGCTTCATACTAAACGCTTTTTGCAGCCCATAACCTCACCCAGCCCACTCACCTTATATCCTTCACGAAAGTACGTTAGAATATGAAGATGAGGAGGAAGTTGCAAAAATGTGGGATTCAGTCGCTGTATATGCCTATGCATGTGCATGCATTTATGAAATGACCACTTTTTCCTCTGCCTCCTCCAAGCTAGAGTGCCTATTGTACTGTAGGAGGGTAAAGGCGAAAGTGGGCCTAATCTATAAAACACTCAAGTACTACGTAAGGTTACCTTGAAGTTATATCAACTTGGTGGGAGCAAGTGTAGTTTAGGCCGGCTTAGTCCTACAGTAGCCTCTTGGCTTTGGCTCCTGCTGATGACTTTTGATCGAGTCCCCATTAGGAGAAGATAAGGCAGGCTGACAGTTAACAAACTGCTCTAGCCTTACTGAAGACCAGCTCATTCTGCGGTTTTTAGCCTCAGGCTCAACTTGTCCAGAATGGGAACGGACGTCTTCAAGTTCCTCAACTACCACCTTGTCCCGCCAGTCTTCCTCGTCGTCTTTACGGCCGTGATCCAGTTCCTAGTTCAAGAAGGGAACCCGGCTCAGCCCTACCAAGCCTCACATCTCCTGGGGAACCTATTTGCATGGAAAGTCATTGTCGGCATCGTGGGATGGGCATTTCTCTGGCTATGGATCCCGGGTAAAAAGTTTAGCGGGCCAAAGACAAGCTTCGGCTATGTGCCGGTCTATAAGGTAAGCCTGCCGCTGCGCCACGCGTTACCGTGGAAATCAGCTTATGGGCGTAAAATTCTTTCGACTTGTATGGTATCCTGTCAAAAGTTAAGTGTAGATTTTCGCACAAAACAAAACATGGAAATAAACAGTTGCGTCTGTACAAGGAATATATGTATCTACTCGTTTTCGTGTTTTGTTTTGTTTTTCGTTTTTCTCTTTATTTGAGCAGTTGATAGTGTTCCTGCACATTTATTTTGTTTATAAACAGTAAATAATGACGCGTCCTTGTTAATGAAAAATACTTGTTACGTTTTGACGTCTTGAGAGTCGTTTTAACCTGGATTAATAAAGTTAATAGTTAGGAGGCGTTGGACTCGTTCCGCTCCGTCAAAATTGTATTACCGTTTAATATGGCCATTTTTACAAAAATAATTTCCTGCGAAAAATGCCCGACTCAAGCCAGACTAACGTGAGCTTAATATGAACTAAGATGGTAGGTATCGTAGAAACAAGTTTCCCAACGAACTCCAAGGTCGAATTCTAGGGACCAGGGAAGTTCTCCGAAAGTACAGGTAACTTTTAATGAATAAAGTACATGAGGAGGGCCTGATTTATATAGCGGAAAAGTTTAGACCATGGACTCATTAAACTTGTTTATAACATTATGCATGACATGAAACATGATTCATTTCTTTATCATTACGCTTGGTTTTATCTGTATAAACTTAAACTCGCAAATATCAGATTCCAGTAGTTTGTACAATTTTGTCTTAGGACATTTTTTCTACTCACAAGTAATTAACCTTGAACCGGTCATAGGAATCGGTACATAATATGTACTATACTCATGAGAAATTCCCAACTTTTTCAGTTTCCTTCAAGTTAGGTTACAGACTTTAACGTATTTCTGTTTTATTTGTATGAATCGCTTTTGAAAGTCATATCGAGCATTAAGACTGGCGGCAGGTGTGTTTTTGTAGATATGCATATTGCTTTCATTGTTACCTAAAGTATTTACCTAACTTTTACCTCAATAGTGTCCTATTGTATTATTATTAAGACAGTCCACTTTTGCACAGGCATATCTTAGAAAGGATTCGGATTTGAATTACCTATTATCAATTAAAATTTCACGATGAGTTTAAGCGGACAACGGTTTGATAGTGAGAATGACCGAATTGCAACTTTCAAGGACTCGAAAGACTTGAACTAGTAGTAAAATGGATCCTGCTTGGAATTGTGTTTTATAGCCTAATGCCTCTGCAATTCCAAATTGTGGATGTAACCCGGACTAGAGGAAGGCAATGTACTTTATTTGGTTTTTTAGGCAAATGGTGAAATATATTACTTTGCGAGCCTGGCCCTCTTCGGCCTTATTGCCTACTTCCAGCCCCGGCTCTACGTGGACATTTATGAGAACGCCGGGCCGATTATGGGCGGGCTAAATCTTCTGGCCCTCGTCCTCTGTCTCTTCCTCCTCGTCAAAGCCAAATTGAAGTCGAAGGAAGAGGATCCCTACTTGCGGTCTGAGGTGCGGGGATCTGCCCATGTCTAGTTATACTATCTAGACTAATCCACTAAAGTATCCGTTTATAGCCACGGGCCTGCTCCCATAAAAAGTCTCCTTTTCGTCAAAGTCATAAACTTTATGGGAAGGATCCAACCCGTTTTTCCAAATGAAAAGGAAAACAGGACTGGGAGTGGAGGCAGGAACCGAATCCCCGAGAATTCCGCCCTGGGGACCTGCTAATATATTCACTGGGTTCCCTTATTTTAGCCATGTCTGAATTAGTGGTCCGGACTTAATTAGTAATGGGGATCTTATGAAAGGAAATGGGGCCCTCTGGACCTGGGAAAGAGACGCTTTCATTTCCATGACAGGAGCGGTTTTGGAACTACTAGTAGGCGGATATTAGAATTCTGGCTTAGCTCAAACTCAATTTATCGAAAGGCAAGGCAGGGCTCAAAAATTCATGTCATCACTCGCTTTCTCCTAACGCCAAGGCTTCTAGACAGAGCTTTCTCTCTTATGGTGTAATAGTGTAGGTACCATGAGAGCTAAGGCAACCAACTTCTAATCTCTCGTTCTCGTTAGGTCCTAACTCTAATATTTGAAACCATCGACATTGACAGTCGTTTATTGTGCAAGCAAATATAATTTACAATTAAATTAGTTTCGATTATTTTAGCGGAGTAGATATTGTAGCACCAGTAATTGAATTGAAAACTTTTAGTATAATTTTCCTCCATGGTAGGTATGATGAATAGTTAATACCTTATAGCAATTTCATGAGTACAATGGGCACACTATGTTACCAAGGTTCTGTTATATACATATGTTAAATGCGTACGTAAATTAATTGTGAACTACGGTCTGCTTCTGTCAATTGTTTGACAATCCAATTACACGTTTCACGTAAACGTTGTAGTATCTGTAATATTAATAATATTGGACAATGAACGATTCTGGATAAGCCACAATCTATGGAATGATCAATCAAAGCCAAAGTACAAGCCATTTTGCTTAAATTAAAGGTCAAAAACTTGCCTAAAGACCTCTTGCACAAACAGCTAGTTTGGTAGAAATCATAAGCCAGGCTGCCTACCGGTCAGTTTGCTGGTAACAAATAATATTCGGATTGCAAATCGGGTAATTTGCTAGTAACAATTTCTTAAGGATGTGTTAATACTATACATATAGCTCAACCATTCTGCCAGATTTAATAATCTCACGAGGTCAATAACATACCTTAATTCATTTTGCATAAGCGAGGGGTCAATAACCTACCTCAATTCCTTTTGCACAAACAGGCATTTCGCTAGCAACAAATAATGAGCCGGGCTGCGGATCGGGCAGTTTGCTATTAACAAATAATAAATCGGATTGCAGATTGGGCAACTTGTTAGTAACAAGGTCTTGAGGAATTGATAATACGCTGGTAATACTACATATAGCTCTACCTTGGCTCAAGGCTCAACCATTCTGCCTGATTCTGCCCCTTTCAATAATCTCGGGAGGTCAATAACCTACCTCAATTCCTTTTGCAGAAGCGACGGGTCAACAGTTTGTCTTAAGCCTTTTTTTAGACGCGGAAGATCAAATACTTGCCTTGACTTCAGTCATTCTACACAAACAAGAGCTGAACGACCTGGTTGATGCTCCTTGGCATGGCACGAAACAAGATTACAATTAACCTGAACATCTCTTCCGTACAAGCATGAGGTCAATAACCTGTCCCAAGTCCTTTGTACAAGTGTAGGCTCAATAATCCGCCTGAAACCTTAGGCATACTTTTTATTTCAACGACTATTGTAGCATATACAGATGCATTCCGAACAAATATGTATTTTCCCTAGTAAAAACCTGTATCTGTATTTTCCCTATGCCAAGTTACAATTTCGACAACCGTAAACCGTACCCACACATGAACTACAATTAGCTACGCCTTGGTGTAACTTGAGAAACAGAGCACCTTGAAACCGGAGTAGGTAATTGAGGGGAAAGTACATGAGGCGGTAGGATGGAAGGCAGGATAATTGAGGAAATGCCGGAGACCCGGGTGAAAGTCGAGTGAAAGCGGGCTAAAGAGGAAAATGGGAGATCATGGCTTAGCGTACGGGGAGCCTGGAAGCTGGACTTAGGAATGATGGATTCCCATTCCTTCCTGTGGTTTTGTGCCCATATACTAAGGAACTGAATATTGGGCGGGTGTTGGTTTGCAGAAGTTCCCGCTCCCGCACGAGTTCTACCGCGGAATGGAGCTCCATCCCCGACTCCTCGGGGTTGACGTGAAGCAGCTGACGAATTGCCGGATCGGGCTCATGCTCTGGCAACTCCTCGTCCTCGTCTACTTCTCGGCCGCCTACCAGCTCCACGGGCTGGACGAGGGTCACTTGGCCACGACGATCCTCCAGTCCGTCTATCTCTTCAAGTTCTACCACTGGGAGACGGGCTACTTCAACACGCTCGACATTACGCTGGACCGGGCGGGCTACTACCTCTGCTGGGGCTGCATGGTCTGGGTCCCCACCTTCTACACTTATACGTCCTACTACTACGTGCGGCATGTGCCGGGGTGCGGGATCGGGCCGGCCGGCCTCTTCCTCATACTCGGACTCCTCTCCATCTACTACAACTTTGAGGTGGACTCACAGAAGGAGGCCTTCCGGACGTCCACCGGCAAGAATTCCCTGGTAAGTCAGATTGGAAGCATGGAAGGGGCCGTTTAGGGCCAAGCATATGGACCGCGTATGGAGACTTCAAATGAAACGATGCTCGGGTTTTAATATACCAACACTAGGGAGAGCATACGTTCCTGGCCTAAAATCGTGTCAGGCAGGCCTTAAACTGATACCTAGAGCTTATAGGCCCATAAAGCGGCTCAATAAAAGTGTAGCACTCCATTCGAACTACTCCGAGTACTTAGCCATAAAATGTGTTGAGGGAGAAAATGGGTGCGATAAAAGTTTAGTATTTTGAGCGGGATTTATGTGAGGCGTGTAAGCGGTATTCGGTTGAGTCCGAATATTCCGCAAGTTCGGTCGAGCAGTACCTCTGTTCTTAAAATTAGATTTTGGAACGGGAAAAAGTACTTTTGCTTTCGAAAACTTTGATTTGGCTCGAAGCTGTAAAATATAACTATTTCTTCATTTTCCTTAATTATTAGCATCCTAAGTCAAAACAGTCGGCTGCGTAGCGGTAGCAGGTTAGAATAGTGAATTTGTGTAAATTAACTGAGTGCGTGCTTATCCCAGTTGTTGAATAAACGATACCTTCTTGGAAAATTTGACAAAAAACATGCGTACACTAGCAGTAATATTCACTGATCTTTCCAGAAAAACACAGTTCGAAAAAGAGTTTTTCGCGAGCTGAAAAGCGGCTTGTGTAAATTTCAAAAAATAAACATTTTACCCAAAACTACCATATTAAGCAGTAGGTTCGTTTTTTATAGCCCAAACCCTACTTTACGCAATTTGGCAACAGTAACTTATTTTAATGTGCTCAGCTATAACCTATAACCAAACCTTTCCCAAATTCAATTGAATTCAGGACTTGGTGTCTGAGTTTCTTTTGATTAAATCTATATTTTTCCTGGACGAGACCCGGAGAAAGTAATGTAGTCCTTGGCCCGAACTTCTTCCAATCAGCCTCCTTGTTCGCCGAGCCATGCTCAAGGCTCCTACCTAGCCCTCCTCTACTCTGTCCATCTCCTAAATAGATACGACTCTCCTCTCTGAATGGAGCCCATAAAGCCTGGACCCTGATTTCATCTTCTCATTTCTCCAGACACTGATAAAAGTTTAGTAGGCTCATTACGGGACACGCGGAGCCCGGGCCTTTCAGTTCGTCCGCCCAAAGGCTCAAGGCCTCTAGGATCTTAGGCCCCAGTTATCAATATTTACAAGGCTCATCAGTTGGAAGGGCGAGCCAGGCTCGGGTCAAATTGTTTGATAAAAAATATAATTTGGAGGGCTAGCGCGGGCACTATATCACTCGGACCTCGACAGAGGCACAATGGGCCGGGCGGATGAGCAACGGGAGAAAGTTTGACCTTTCCACTTTCTCGAGGCCTCTTCACTTAGGCCCATGACCAGTAATTCAACACTTTGGGATTAGGAAGCGGAAACTTTGGGGCGTAACTCATGGTTCCCCTGGCCAACTGACTCCTGGGATCTAGTCCTGTTTAGGCACTACAGGACTAGGTCATAAATTACGGGACGGACGTAGTGCCTCCCGGAGTGGCCACGGCTACATTTAGATTTATGTCTGACCCCTTCGATCCACATCTACATTGCAGTATTGATGTGGGAAACTCGGCAAAAACCGGGAGGATTTTACCTATTTTATCTCATCCCATTTCTGTACTAAAATATGTATTCCAGTAATTTTGTATTTTGGGAATTTACCTTTTTCCGAGTACTACTGCATACCTATGACTAAGCTCCTTTTCTGGACGCATAGGCAAGCGTATCATATCATACATCGGAGGGTTGATGTAAAAAAAATGGCTCCTTCGCTTTGTTCATAATTAGAACGGCCAGAAATTGGAACGTGACCTGGAACAGATACCCTACATTGAAGGAGTTCCCCTTCCTCAAACTAGGAATGGTCGGATCCATAATTCCTTATTAAGCCAGGCGTTGAGTCGAAACGAATCCGGGGAACCTAAAACGTGTCCCTATAAAATGAAAATTAAATTGGGACCCCAAGTCATCCATATGACATCGGCTAAGGCGTTAGAGTGCTTAGGGGCGCTTCCACGATATGATACCTTTGACAGGCCTCCATTTGAAAATCGGACCTTTACGACTACAATTATTTTATTTTGCCTACCTATAACGAAAGGTTGGATGTGCCTGTGTGCTCACTACTTCCTGCTTCATGGATATTTGACGAAAAACGTATGAAACTTTGATTTAAGAAAATGAAATAATTTAAATTAATTAATTTCCTGATTCACATCCTTGAGCCTCCAGCCTGCCGACGCCCCTGGGCTCTATAATTACTTTTCCCTCTCTGAACCCTCTTGAACGGCGTATGTGGAGTACGGAACCCAGACTCTCCCTATTCATAAAGCCAGGTGAAAGGCCCCGTGAACTTTCTCCTCGGGCCTATCTACTATGCAGGCCTGCCAAAGGGAACTACGGCCTAATTTTAATGATGCGGCTGTCTGGGCCGCCCGGATTATTGACAATGGGCCCTCAAGGACCTTACTTCCGCCTGCTTAATTATGGGCATATGCTAGGTACCTATAGGAGCAAAAGTCGCATTATACTTATCCGGACTCGGGACCCCAATCCCTCCAATCAGAGATCAAAGGGAAGGGCTCCATGACTAATGGGACTCCGGGTCCCAGTATTTCGGGGCAGGCTAGGGAAATACTCCTACCTACTTGATTAAAGGTGGCTTATAGGACCCAGATTTGGGGAATAGGAGCCGGAAGTAATGAACTTACTGGGTCTTGGTCCTCCGTTATTACTTCGAATATATGTATGTAGTGCCATTATATGGTTTCGTGACATCAGCCCATAAAAATCTCATCATATTATAGGCCTCTCAGAGTTGTTCCTAAAATCAACACGGCCATAGGAACTTGTCAATGAACCAGGGCATCGTGTAAATAAGGTATATATTTTTCATACTGATAAATAGCCTTTCGGGAAGTAACTGTAACTTACTTATTTAGAGTCCAAACCAAAGCTGAGCTAACTTAATTTAATCTAACAGTAAATTAAGGTACATACTTTACGTTAATATTACTACAGCCGAACATGACCTTAATTACACTGATTTTGTTTCGGGTAAAATCATTATTGTCCGGTACGAAATTAATACTCCTGGAAATCCTATGTAGAATCGTAGTTCGTTCCACGGCCTACAATTTGCTTTCACTCAGTGACAGGTGAGAATATAAAATAATCCACCTGGAAGGGAGGCGGGTGTCATTATGCTGGAGCCAGCAGCCTCATTAAAGCTTAATGGTATTTGGGGATGAGTAAATGCTCGTGTAAAAAAGGGCATTTGAAGTTGACAGGGCTACTATTTCTCCCCACCGCCTTTCCGGAACTCAATGGGCTCAACTGGGGCCTGACATGTAACAAAATGGTGGTGAGGGCTTGGTAATGTTCTGTAACGCCATAATGTTTCCTTCCATTAAATTAAGTGAGTCCCGCTCCTATCCTCCCATCTAATACGCAAAGCACGAGCAGGATCCATGTACAAACAAACATATACAAGCCCCGCCCATTTATCCAAGAACCATCTACACAATTCCTACGCATTTATTGTGCTCTACTTGTACTCTATGCAGTTCAACTTACGTTAGCATTGATTAGTTTAGTTATGAGCTTTGACTTGATTGATTTGATAGTAGTACCCTTGGATATTAGGCCCAGCTTACCCCGGTTTGATTATTAAGCTATGCACCCGAATTTCGAAAAGGCGTAATTTCGGCGTTCAGCTCTCATTGTAGCAGCGGAACCATTCCATATACTGGTCGGATAGATTCCGAGTCGTAATACCTTTTTTTACCTAAAATTCCAGATTTGGGGCCAGAAGGCGGAGTCCTTCAACGTTTCCTACAAGATGGCTGACGGGAGGAAGAAAGAGACCCAGCTCCTTGTTTCGGGCTGGTGGGGCGTTGGGCGGAAAATGAACTACACGTTTGAGATTGCTGCGGCCTTCTGTTGGTCCGCCCCAGCGGGACTCCAGTACAAGGCCTGGCCCTTCCTCTACGTCATCTTCCTGACCATCCTCCTCCTCCATCGGATCCTCCGGGACGAGGAGAAGTGTAGGCTCAAGTACGGAAAGGGATGGACGGACTACTGCAAGCGTGTCCCCTATCGACTCCTACCATACGTATTCTAACGAGCTCAACTAGTCCTTTCTCAAGACCACAATATTCCGAGATCATGTGAATGCCGGCGTCAGTGGAATAAAATACTCAATTTGAGAAAGATCAAATGGATCGGCTTTCCTTTAAAACTACCAAAAAAATTCTAGCCGAAGTAGCCGGAAGGAAATTGTAGCCCAGTTTTTAACTGCCTCATCCAATAGGGATCAGGATCCCTGGGCCTCGCCTAGCAGGTGCACCTAATATTGGCCTAATAGAGAATTGAGTGAGGATGTGAGGAGAGGCTGGTGGTGAGTGTGAAGGAGAAAGCTTAGAGCCTCCTTTGGCTCTAAATGAGAAAGTAATGAAAGGTGCGTGCCAGGCTCCTTATTAGGCCCATAGAAGTTAACTAGCACTTCTGTAGGAGCCAGAGTGTGCCAAATCCCATTACCAGGGATTACGTAGAAGGCCAACGAATTTACGGCCTTGTAGAGGCGTAATGAATAAATAATTGCGGAAGGATTTATAACGCCTCCAAAGGCACACATTTCCAAGTTATAAGGTTGAGGACTTACTCGCGTGACTGAGTTTCTAGTAGATAGTAGTAATAGGTTGCCAGACTCGAGCAAAATGTGTTTGTAGGTCGAATACCTAAATAGCCATGTCAAGAGGCTCAGCTGACATTTTTTGTAACTTGGCAGTGTAACTCAGAAATGACTTTCTCTTTTCTTGGCGGAGAAAATATAGATTTTAGCGGGAGCGGAGGAATTTAATTCAAGAAACGTTAGGTCAGGCTATCTTAAGCTGGATTAGAGTCAATTACAAGCATTAGATTTGGTTACGTTTGGACTGGAAAATAAAGCGCATTTATTCCGCTGAAATAGTATTTAGCTCTCAGGTAAAATCTATATTTTTTCCAGCATTTGCAAAATATATTATTAAAGAGTAAGTAGTATGTATTGACTTGATTGACGCTTGGCACACTATGCCGTAATTTGGAATGTAGATATTGGTAGGAAATGGGGTGTTCGTATCATGATAAAATTTGGAATTTTGTGGTTGAGTAGGTACGTAGATGCATCACGAAAACGGTCTTCTAGTCCTTCGACCTCTGCTCACATGCCTGAGTATTCGTCATGGAGTAGTCAGTTAGCGCTTAGAACGGCTCATCT